>VYZS01077863.1:0-19241 GCA_013400695.1 Neodrepanis coruscans | reverse complement strand
GGCGCCCTCAGCACCCCGGCCGCTGCGGCAGCCGCTGCGGCAGCCCACTGGAGAAACCCACCGCTGTGGGCACCCGGGGCTGCGGGCACGGCCGCAGCGCTGGCGCCACGGGACATAGAAACCACCCCCACACCCCAGGCTGCACTCACACACACACACGCACACACACATACCCTTCCCCTGCCAGCAGGGAATGGGGGGAGGGGAGAAACGATTTATTTTCCAACCCACAACACAGCTTCACAGAATGGCCACTTTCAAACAGGCTAAATTGCTCTGTTGAAATTTTAAATTGTCTTGTGAAATGTTTGCCAACACTGAGGGATCAGCTTATTAGAAGTTATATCTATATAGAGCTTTCACTGCTGAGAATATAGGCAAAATGGAAATTTTAAAAAATTCTCTCTTTAGTAAAGTCCATTTCCAGAAAGAACAGAAAGACAGTTTTTCAACCATCTGTCTTTAAAAGATGTTTAGTAAATAGCCTGCTGTTCCTCAGATATTCTGAACAATAAATATGTCAAGGGAGTGAAATGTGATGTTTTCAGGACTTAACACATAACTGAATGCTTAAAAAAATAAATTTGGATTTATGTGAAGTAAGATCAACAGAATGCTACAATATCCCATGAGATAGTTGTATGGCGTTTTTTCTCACCTGAAGCTAGACACCTTTAAGCAATTTACTATTTAAAATTACAATTTCCTTTTTATTTCTTTTATTAAACTATGGGGAAAATATCCCTTTGGGTTTTTTTTGTTTATTTTCTTCAGAATACATAACAAGAATATAAAGTCTCTTTCTCTGCAACACATTCTATCAGGAAAAAGACAACTGAAGTAAATCCCACGAGTACACAGAAGATCAGCAGGTGCAGTTTACTTGACTGGGCCTTTAGAAGTTTTTACAGGAGTGTAATTTCATGATAGCTATACTTTCTGAATGAAGCTACATGAAGAAGCTTTGCATCAGGCAACTACGGTGAGTCCCACTTGACTCCTTGCCCACTTCACTCTCACAGAATCAGATCAGATTTCCTTGCCAACTTTAACCCAGGATTCCCACAGCAGTCTCAGTTCCATAAAGCCATTTATTCACAATAGGGTAGCACAGAAACATGACATAGTGCCTCTGAAGAAGTGCCCCCAGCAAAGGGTTGCTGGTGCTTTTATACCTTCCCTGCCTACATGCATTCAATTCTGCTCTTCCTCTTGAGTTCTGCTCCTGTTGTCTCCCAGCATCCTTCCAGCTGGCTTGTATCACCCATCTTCATTCCCTTTGCTAACAAAAGGGTTGGCAGTTCATGGCCTCTTGTCTACCAGAGCTACCACCTGGAGTTTAATCTGGATCTCAGTCTGAAATTTGAAGACTGAACTACCTGTACTAAATGTATTTCTCAACACAGGACTCTACCCTAATTTTTTTTCTTTTAAATTCTGGCTGTGATGGTCCCATAAGCACTTTAACACAAGTGGTGACATATACAAGTTAATTTTGCTGTCAGGTTTTCAGTATTTCTGCTCTGAAGCACTGCTGACTTTTGTATTAAGTTTTGGGGTTTTTTTGACCAGGTTGATGTGTAAAACACTGACTTTGGTTGCTGAAGGATATGTCAGTAGCTATTAAATGTCTTTATAAACAGATATATTAAATCTCTTTCAAAGTAAATAAACATCAGAGAACAAAGAAGAAGGTTAAATTATATTCATTGCTATCTTTCTCTGAAATAACAGACAGCACATGAGTTCCTAGGACTTGTCTCCCCTCCATTTTATGTTTGTCTTTTCAAGTAATACCTTTGCAAGGAGATTCCAGGACACTAAGCAATACTGATAAGCAAAACTGTTCTCCAGGCCCAGACTTCAGGAGTATAGGATCACAACAGAGGTGCTTTCCAGGCAACCCCATGCTGACATTTCTTCTATAAACAGATATACTTCATTGTTTGTAGAGTTGGATGATGGATGACTACTACCAAAAAAAATATGTCACAGCTTGTACTTCTTTTAGAGCCTTAGTCTCTAAATCAGGTCATTTTCTCAATAGCAGGTTAGCGCACATATATTTGAAGATTGTCATATACGAAGAAAAAATCAGACCAGCAAAGAAATAACTGTAACCACATAAAGAAGAGCAACTGTTAATAATGGCATGTTAAAGAACACTCAACACCAGAATGGTACACATCTGCACAGAATATTTAACATGAAACAGCACATTCAGAAACAGAAAACTACACATGCTAAAATTTATGTGGTGTGCTCATACCACCAAAGCTGTCGTTTTCCTTTGCTAGCAGTACTTACAAATCACTTTTGTTTAGACAAATTCTTCAGAATAAAGTGTCTTTTTCTTTTATATTGTTGGCAATACAATGGATTCTTCTTTCAACAGCAACCACTAAATGTTCTTACAGGTCATATACTGTTTGGAGTTTTTTAAAAATAAAAACTACTCACTTTCATGTTTTCTTCCTACATGTGACTAAATATGTTATAAATAAAATTAAATTGAAATTAACTATTGGTTTGGCAAAATAAGATGATTGTTAATGTGTTTTAATTGACATGTGTTATTTTATTGTCAATCTACTTTTAACTGTTTAGAAAAATGTATTTTGAGGTTTAACATTAATCTGTTCACAGTAGCCACAAATCAAGTATTCTCAGCTACAGTGAAGAAACCTTTTTGCTATCTTAGCCACTAACTCAGCTCAAAGTTTAAAACTGAGCTCTGTATTCTTGTCAAATTACTGATATTGATAGAAAAGTTGCCATTTAGCTGGCTATTTTTCTAAAGAAATGAAGATGAAGAAATAAAGTAGAATCAAGGTTGGTCTTTTACAGATGTGTTGAGCCTACAGAAATAAAATTTCATTCCTGGTACTGAAGTCACCAGATAGCTTTCAAAATCAAAGTCACGGAAATAAAGTGAGCCAGAAAGTTCTGTTTTTAAAATGATTTTGTTTTTAATCTCATTACTTTCTAGTCCATAAGCACACTGTCTATACTTAGTCCTAGTGATACAAACTATTGATTAGCAAACTGAAATCCACTACTACTTTTTAAAACAGAAAATACTACTTATTACAGAGAAAAATTGCCATTAGCTGCTCTCTGCTAGAATGCAGCCAGCCAGTGAATCCTTAACCAGTGTGAAAAGGAATACCAAAATGTAGGGTACAACTAGGGAGTTGAACTGGAACAGTTGCATGTGTCTTAATATCCCTGTTATTTAGATAATATAGATAAGTTATAAATTTGTTATAAATTTTCGTTTTGAAGCATAGATTTTTTTTTTTGAGCTTCTATCAGAAAATGAACTGAAAAAAGCATGTATTTGCATATCATCACACTTACATTGGAAATATGGCCAAAGATACCATATCAACACTATTACAAAGAACATAAGTTACCAGATGTGGAAGAAAAAATATCTCTAGTTGGTATACCAGGAAGCTGTGGATTTGGTTCTCTCTTTTCCAGACTTCTCAGTCAGGGTAGCTTATATAAATTTGATGAGGTATGCAGGAATATCAAATCTATTGTCTGTCAGTCAGTTAAGATAATTATTATAAGACAATATGTTGTTTGTGTCTTTACTTTTGTGCCACAGCTTTTATCATCATTTTGGGTTTCTTTTGTTATTGCTGTTTTGCCTTGTGTACTATAAGTAGGTCAGCACCATTCCATACATATTTTCCAGTAACCCATCCACAAATATGCTCATGGATAGAGCATTTTACAAATATCCTCATATCTCAGACAACTGAAACTGAAAAGTAGCTCAGAGTTAACTCTGTATTTTTACACAAGGCTTAAGGGTATCTTTCCCCCAGTTTTCTTCCAAGCCCCAGGTATGAAATAATTATGATCTACAAAGCTGCTAATTGTGCTGTCCACAAAAAAAGGATTGTGTTTTCTGGAAGACAATAAGCAGTGGGATCAGACAGACAACTTCCTTTTCATGTAGTTTCCACTAATAATGAATAACTATGAAGAAGGTCTAGATGACTCAGACGGTTTTAAATTAAAATTATATTAGTAGGAAGACTGACTTTGTTTCTGTAATGATCAAACTCAAAACTCAAGAAGAGGGCAAAGTATTTTGTCTTCTATTTCTTCCTTGACAAATGTACATATTTAAAAAAATGAACAAGCACTCCCAGAAAGAGTGTAAAAATTGCCCTTTTTAGCATTCTTGAAATGTTGATATGACCTATACATGGTAAAAATAACCCCTTTATGTCAGGGAAGGTCTAAAGTATTTTGAAGAAATTTGCCTCCCTTTACTTAAGCCATTCTTATTTTCAGAAAGAAAAGTATTTCAATATTAGCAAGAAAAAAAAAAATTTTCAGTACCTAAAAGTAATTGTTNGGGAAGGTCTAAAGTATTTTGAAGAAATTTGCCTCCCTTTACTTAAGCCATTCTTATTTTCAGAAAGAAAAGTATTTCAATATTAGCAAGAAAAAAAAAAATTTTCAGTACCTAAAAGTAATTGTTGTTTGTTTGTTTGTTTTCCAAAAGATTGTTTAAAGATTATGATTAAAAATTGCCACTTTCTCTTTAGAAGTAAATACTGCTGTATTTAAAACTGTTTTTCCAAAAATTTCTCAACCATTTATAAAAACAAAAGAAACTAAAAATATGAGACAAAATCTCTTAGACATATAATCTAAGTATAATTTTAAACACTTAAAGATCCATCTTTAAACATTTAAAGATACATTAAAAAGAACAGCAGGCTTTCAACAATACTGTGAAAGTAGTCATGTCCCATATAATTTAGTCCATTTCATATGTATTCTGAAAACAGAACATCTCAGCTATGCAAAGAGTGGATGAAAGTATCGGAAGAAACCAAATCAGTTATTCAGCTCAGTTCTGAGTTCAATGGAAAACAAAATTCATTAAAATTAGAGCTAAAATTTGATGAAATTTTACAGAAATAGAATCAGCTCTGAAAAGTTTGAAACATTTTTCCAAATGTTCTTCATAATTATCCTTTTCATTTCTTCTCTCTTTTTTTTTCTTATTTTTTTTTTTTTAGGGTACTAACTAAGTCATTGAAATTCTATATGTGGATATGCTACAGCAATACAGAGCATTTGTATATACTCTTTATGCAATTAAATCAAATAGGCCCGTGGTGTTAAGAGAATATCAGCAGGGAAGATACTTTACCAAGTTATTCTATAATCCAATCATTTGCTACATAGATTCACATAAATACTTTGAGTTACGTAACAGTATTCATTATATTATATAAGTCTGGAGAAAGTGTTTGACATTACAAGGTTGTTCATCAAAGTGTACCTGCCCTGAAGGTTAGCAATTTGCACACTGATTCACTTGATTTTGTTATTTTAACATTTTAAATGTAAGGACTCTTATTGCAAAGAATTTTCAGAGCCTTTGAGCCTTCCAATGAGCTTCTTGTGGGCAGAACTCAGAGCCACACAGATGGCAGGGGACCATCCAAGCAGAAATGCAGATGATCTGAGTTAAACTATATTGAGTTACCAATAAATACAGCTTTCTTGGTCAGTGTAGTTCTGTTTCTCTAATTGCAGGTAACTTACAAGAATTTCTAAGGGAATAAAACTCCCAACTACCATCAGAAATACTACTAGCAAGGAAGCTTTATTAAAAACCCCAACACACAAATCAATTAAGCTGCAAGGACCTCAGTCTCTCATATATTAGTCTCAACACAATGCACTGCTGAAGTCAGAGAGCTACTAGTGAAAGTTGCACTTTCTTACATTGCAGAAGAATGTGGCCTGTGAGATTAGCATTCAGCATACACTCAAACTTGGCTTAATCACTCCTTAATTTAGACGGCTTTTGACTTGGTTATCCCTTCATTGCATCTGCGGTGGATAGAAATGAAGAGTGGGGAGTGGAGAATGTCTGGCAAATCCATGCACATTCAGCAAGTCTATGAATATGCAACACAGCTTTCAATAATACCTAAGTAATTCTTCCATTATGAACTCAATCCAATTCTACTATTTGATTTCAGAAATGGATTTTGAACACAGGGCCTGTTTGACTAATCATATCCTCATTTTCCTTTCTTTTCTATTTAAATGCTGAGTGACATAGTTCTGTTTGGGAAGGCAGTGATTTCATTATACCAACAGAGGGAACTGCCATTCCTGCAAAGTAACAGGAGCCAAATTGAACTGAAAAAAGTATTTCTTCCTAGACTGAAGAGATCCATATGAGAAATTCAAGCAAAGTGTCACTCTCAAACAATGACGAAAGGATTACAAAAATCTAATTAGCTGTTTCATTAGCTGTATCCTATCTGTGGATACAGCAAACAATGGGTATTCGGAAGCTGTCCATCCATTTTTAATACAGATGCTGTCATGGAGATACTGGGTCTAATATATTCTCTGCATTGCCTCTGTTTGCAGAGTGGCTTCAGGGAGGTGTTTCAACTGGTTTGCTAGAAATAGTAAAGATTTAAAGATGCAATATTTCTCTAGGATCACACGTTGCCTACATCCTACTAAAAACCTGTTCATTTCCTACTTCCTTACATAATTTAATTGATTCTACTTCTTTTTCAGTCTGTTTGGACTGCACCAGAAAAGCTTCAGAACTAAATACACATACTCAAATATCCTAATAAACAAGTCTAATTAAAATTAATTGAACTGTTGGAGGTAAACGAAGATAACATACACAAGAGATTAAATTTCTGAAAGATTAGGGTAGAGTAGGCACCTCTTCCTTCTCCTTATTAATTTTAATAATTTAATTTCCATCATAAACTCCATTAGCCCCATTATCAAAATATTTCTGATGGAAGAAAGTCTGAATTTTCAGACTGAAGTGGCAGGGATATTTCACATGAACATATACCTACATAGGCCTCTCTGTACTTTGAACTGCAGCTATTTACCTCCCTTATTCAAGGCTCCAAGGTACTCCAGAACTTGTTTCATCTAGCGCAATTTATGGTTGTGGCAGCTTTTCAGATTAACAGCATAGGCTCAAATATTTCAGACCAACATCTACTGCTCTATCAGTCAATGCTTTTTTCTATTTCAAGCACTTAGTAGTGCAAATACCATCAGAAAAAGATAGTTCTGATATTCCAGCTTAAGGCATTTGGTGCACTTACACCACAAGCAGACTAACTTCAAAAATAAACTGAAAAGCAGCAAACAAAACCCAACCATCTTTATGTCTACAAGACAGAAGAAAACCACAGAAACATATCCCTACATTCTTTGTACTCACTTTTTACTTGAGTAAGCTCTTTTAAAGTATATTATAACACCACAGGATGAAGTTTTTTCTCAGATGAATAATGTTGATTACCCATCATCATTATTAACTTGCTTGTGCTCTTTGTACTAACCCAGAGACAGTGAAAAACGTTGCTTTTTTTTATTTTTTTTTCAACACTTGAGAGAAACTCAGGTACAGCAAAGTAAAGATACTAGCCAAAGTTCGGGGATATTGATACTACCAAGGCATTTCAAATAGATCCCAGCAGAAAAAGCAACTACTGATCTAAGAGGAGTAGCTGTGAACTAAAGTTAAATGCCTAACCTTGCAGTAATAACATTTCAACAAAAAACAGCAACACAGAAAAGGCTGAACAGCATTAATTTTTGTTTCTTTCTTTCATGAAATTCTATGAGCTACTTGAAAATAAATATTTACACTTAAGAGACATTATAGTGAACAGTTCCACAGCAACAAGGCTTTACATGTGCTTTGGCTGTCTAGAGTTCTGTTATTTCACTATTATTTTCTCAAAAGTACAGAGTAACTCGATATGCAAAAATAAATTCATTCTTTCTTAAAGAACTGACATACAATAAACCAATAGCTATATTAAGAAAATGTATAGCATCTACTTCAAATGAAAACAGAAGCTTGACACCAAAAATAAAATTCATATTATCAATATTCTGAGGAATTTAAGGTGAAACCAAAATTGATCCTGGGAAGGAGAAGGAGGGCATTTAGACAATATCTTTGGAAAGACTAATCAGATCCAGTTAAGAGGAAAAAGCAGCAAAAATACTCAAAATTTTGAATTTATTCTCTGTCATCAAATATAGGTAGTATTTCAGGAAAGGAGTTTCAGTCTTTAAAAACTCAAGTGTGGTGCTGTGTCATAGGTATAGAAGAGGATTTAATCTGCCCTAAAAGGAAATACATTATGGTGCATCTGTTCTAGGTTTACAAGCCTACAGAAAACTTCAGAAATCTGTAGAAGACTTCCCTTCTGCCCCTTGATCCCAAACATTCTGTGAAGTTTAGAAACAATGACTGTCTCCTAACAGTGAAGATTAAAATAAACAAACTAGAAAAAAATGAGAATCAGGTTTAAATGGATCTAGTTCTGGCTTTGTCTTCATTTCCTTGCAGAACTCCTTCTATCACAGTCCAAAAAGAACTTAAGAAGGAAGGTCCCATAAAATTCCTTACAGGAGGTCCCACCATGCTTCTGTTTAAAGTGACAGTCACTCCTGCCTCACCAATTAGTACAAATTGGATGATCTAGTAAAAACCATTGAAAGACAAGAATAACTCATGGAGGTGAGTGGTACAGTATGTACGTGCTTGTGAAATGACAACCACACTTTTCAGGAGCAACAGATAAGTCTAAATGAAAAGCCTAGGTAATTAGGTGAAACAGGTATGAACAGATTCATACCAATTTCTGGTCTGAAAAAGAGCTCTAACTAACAAATTTTAGAGAAGGAAATTGCATTTTAAGTACTGCTGCTACTGCAGGAGATAAAGCTGGCAATGAAGTGGAAGATAGGTGTAGCCATGGATTTGTAAAGATATCGTCAGCATCCAGGAGGTCTTGGAGAGAGGAAATTAAAAAGTAATTAGTTTTGTAGTGTATTTCATGGACACAAATACGTCCCACCTAGCTGTTCTAATGAATTGCCACTATGGTGTTTATGTTGTCATTGAACGACATTTCTACCATCTTTCTTCTGTACAAATTTAGCAATTATTAAGAAAATAGTTCCCAACAGTTACACAAAATTTCAGCCATTTTTTTACCATTCCTGTGTCATTACACAAGGCAGTAACTCTTTTTTCTTTGTGCTTAGAATGTCATTTTGGCTTATGGAATCTACATTTCTACTTTAGAAAATGTAGTGTACAACAAACTGTTTTAGACAACAAGTATGCTGCCTTTTGAGATCTTTTGCCATCTTTGCTTTGAAGTAGCTTGATTTATTTTTTTCCACATACCTTGGAACTGTAAATTTTGACTACAAAACTCAAATATAGTCTATTAAGAATCCTCAGCATCTAGTACTTGTAATTAACATAGGGACATAAAAATATTGTTTCAAATATAATTTAATTGCTTTTAATATAATTCCTTCAAAATGTCTTTTAAAATGAGAATTTAGATGTTAATTCTGTACATTCTGTACATGCTGAGATAGGACAGAATCCAGCTCATTATCTTCTCTTGCTCTACAGTGCAAACAGAAGTGAAAACTCTCTTCTAGAAAGAAAAACAATCAGATAAACCTTGCAGATAGACCTGCAATTGAAAATGCATGAAATCGGAGTCTGCTTCCTCCTCAAAAACTATATTGTGAAACTTCACCGTGTCCACATTTTAGGGAGAGTGCTTAGCAGAAACCATTTCAAGACATATTAATAAAGATTCAGTGTGACTTATGCGTGCAGGAGTTAAATGCCATGCTCAGTTTTTAGCTTTTTGGTTCTCAGAACCAAGTATAAAGTTAAAGCCTCTCTCTGTAGCTTTGGGAAGAGTTGCATCTTAGATGATGATTAAAAATAGAGAACACATTAATCAATGGACTTCCTGGGAGATGGACATATTGCAAGATTCATGGTGCCAAGCCAAAAACAAGCAAAGGGCATGTGTTTAGGGCACTTATGTGGCAAACTTAGTTTGGGTTGTTGCCTACAGTCGTTCAACTCTTTTGTGCAATGGTGATTGTCACAAGAGCAGAGTGATAAAGGCAACCTGAACAGATTTGGACTCTTGAAAGCAGTTTAGTGGCACTTGTGGAGAACTTACCCTGAACCATGGAGAATCATCCCTGCTAATCAGTAGACCTTATTAACCATAGGGCAGTGCCGTAGAAATAATCTGAGAGAGCTGGAGCTAAGTAATACAGTCTTTTCACCAGGGATCTTTTTACATCTTGATCCAGGACATATCCTTAGGACTTTTTGTTATGAAAATTTCTTCTGTTTCAAAGACATGTCTCAATAACTGACAAGAAACGACACCTAACTATATTATTGAATAGACTACAGATTCTTCTGTCTTCCCTCAGTAACCTGATAAAGCAGAAACTGGCTAGATTTGATCAATGTCCTTCATACTAAAAAGAAGCCACAGAGAGAAGGACAAACACATCATAGAGAGCATACAAATTACAGGTTCCAACTAAAAGTCTTATGAGAAACATCACTATCTATTCTATTTTTTTTTAAATAAATATTCAAAACCTGCTATTGTCATTTGGGCTGATTTACAGTCAGTCAATAGGTCCCAAAGAGCTCCTCTTGTTTATGATATCACCAGTTCTGTTGTTTGGATATTTTTAATTTGACATTATTTTGTTATCAAAATATCCAGAATATAAAGAATTCCCAAAGACATAGTAATGCCTGTCAGCTCTCCATCCCTACAGAAAAGTCCAGAAACTTTTCCATGTACCCACAAAAGCTCTGCAATAGAATACACGAAAATACGTCCCTCTTTTGCTCTAGGAAGAATTTGCTTCACTAAAAGAATAAATTTACTTGCCACATTTTGCCATTTTTATGTCCTCTATAAAACATCAGTACAGGAGCCATTTATATCAAGCAGATGTCACAGTAAAGTATTCTAACCTTTTGAAAGTTATTTTGGTAATACTAGGCTCTTAATTTACTAACCCAGTATTTTTATCTGTTTTGAATTCAAGTGTTTCAATTTTTCCCTAGGATTTGTGTAGACAGGAATAAAGTATTATCCCTTAGTGTATAAGTCTTGAATATTTCCATCGCAGTATTTTACCCATTTGGTGGTCAATTTAAAGAAAATAATGGAAGAAGTTTAAAAATTAAGTGGCAAACAGAATATTGTCTACCATGAGAAAGGTGGTGGTGGGAAATCACTCCTTCAAATTCTGTCATCAAACCGAGCAGGGAAGTTCCAAAGCATTTATAGAGACAACCACATTTAGTTTAATTTCAGATAGTCAGATGTACATGCAAATGATTCAGCTTATAATACTTTAATACTTATAATACCCTTTCTGCCTGTAATAGTATTTTTCTGGTCCTGAACCAATCTAAAATTAAGTAATTCATGCAGTGGAAGGAAATGAAGCCATAGTTGTGATTTCAGCTTCTCATCTGCTGTCATGTTAAATGCAGACCTAAGGTCAGAAAATATTCTCTGCTCTTTTAAAACGGAAACTAACATGAAGTCCAAAAAGAATCTGGTACTTTCTGCAAAAGTAGAGTCATCAGTCAGGGTATTTGAAATGAAGATTGCAATGGAATTATTACTCCCCACAAATGTTTCAATTCATAATCTAATTAGCAGCTCAAGCTTTAGGGAGTGAATTCAAATAGATTGTTTGTGCAGTCTTCATAATTTTTCACTCCTTCCTTTTATTTAGGAGATAATAATTAAATGTGATTTGAAAAGGTATGTATTACAGTACTGCTTAGAAGTAGTTCATGATTCTTAGCAAGAATAATTAGATCCTCTGATATTTTCTGAAATCTCACTACTATAACCTCTATTAAACTCTGGGGGAAAAAGAAGGAAAAATAAAGAAGAGAAAGATGAATTTGTCTGTTTTATTGGAAATCATAATGAAACTATCTTTAAAGAGATACATTTTATTTTTATTGCTTTATTTGTCTGGGGAAATCTTGTTGCATGCTTCCTCTACTTTTCACTAAAATAAGATTTGCTGAAGAAACAGCTTTCAGTGGCAGTTTTAGTGAGAGAAGTGTAATGTGAAAAATAAAAATCTAGGAACTGAAGGAAACTGACAGGGCCCTCAAGTAACATGGAATGGAAATGTAAGATTAGTAGCAGGACATCTGAATCACTTCCAACACCACAGCACAGCTGAACAATTAAAACAACTCCCAAACTCTCTGGAGTACATTTCTATCACGATTTTTCAGATGCTGGAATTTATTGATGCAGAGGAGGGAAGGAGGAAGGACCTGCTGGCAGCAGATCTGCATGGCTGCCAGTTTTTACTCTCTAGAATCAATGGTTGGCCATGGGCACAAAGGCAGTATATCTGTGGGTTGCCTCATATTTTATTAAATATAAAAACGAAGAAAGTAGAAAGGAACATAGGAAACTACATTTTTATATAAATATATGATTTAAAATTAACCCTACACAGAAAATTTCTCCAGGTTAATTAAAACTGAAACAAACAATAGCTCACATCCTTTGTTAAAATTCTGATTTCTTCATGGACAGATTTGTACGAAGAGATTTTTTTTTTCTAATTTGCATGATAACATCATGCTCTTTGAAAAGTTTACTGAGGCTCTGATAGCTTTTTCTTAAAAACAGCTCTCAGTTATTGAATGATAAGAAGGAACACACTCTTATTAAGATTTTTGGAATGAAAAGTAGAAGGCCTTGAAAGTGATCTTTTTTAATTCATGCTGCTAAATTCTTTTTCTATTACTAATTCATTCTTTCAGCTGCCATATATTCTAAAGAATATAAAACCAAAGTTACAGCTAGTCTTTTTAATAATAAAAAGAAATACTCTTTTATTAAATTCTTCTATCCTTACAGAGTGACTCCAGTATCTCTCTCCATAATAGAACAAGGCAGATTGACAGAGAGATGTGCAATGCATATGTTTTTATTGTAAAAATAGAGAAGTCTTAAAATATAACTGTTTAAAAGCAACATGAGACTAACATATCTACAGGATACATTACTTTGTTTTGCCCCAGAAAAGAGCGAAACAAAGAACACTGATGTACACTACTCTTACACTTCTCCACCATAAGCAGCTTGCGGATTTTGTTTCTTGTTAGACAAGCATGACAATGTCCTACTTTAACTTTACCAGATATATTTTTTTGTTACTACAAATGCATTCCAATAGAAATTCTGAATCTGCTTCATTAATTATGCTTTCCTTTTCATATATTTCCTCTAATAAGCTCAGAAAATTCATAATTTACAATTTTTATCCTATTTTTTTAAGCTCTTGTCGTGGGGCTAAAAAATGAAAGTTAAAAACGATCAAGCCATGGTATAGCGACTTTGCCNCTTTCAGCACTAAATCTCTCCTCGGGCTAAAAGGGAGGGAAGGGGGTGCGCGGCTTTTGTAATCTTCTTGAGTTGTTTTCCTCAGTCGAAACCGGGCAGAGGTTCAAGGCTAAGGGGATCTCGAGACCACGTGCTCTCTGCTAACTATCCTGGAGTCTCTCAGCCGGGCCCAGAGGGAGAGAGAGACTATCTCCAGAGCGTCCTCACCTCAAACACGGGCCCTGGAAAAATTTAATTTGTTTGTCTGTTTTGCACTTTATTTGTTGGGTTTTGGTGTTTGCGCAAAATAAACTGTGATTTTTGTGTGTTTTCTTCATTTTTGGGGTGTGTTTGTGACTTCTCTCAGAGTCTCTGCTCCAAAATCACTGAATTTGTGGTAAAACCACCACAGCTCTTCTCCCAATATTTACAGTAGTAATTAGGTAATTAAGCTTATCATTATTAGAAGTTATCCTTTTCTCTTTCTTAAAAATGATTAATAAAAAACAATGAAGAAACCCTTTGATCTTATGGATAAAATCATAATGAGATCCAGTGATTGAAAGGTCAAGTTAGAAATATTTAAACTCAAAATAAATAAACATTCCATTTGACAATAATAGCTTCTTGACATTGTGAAGAATCAAAAAGAAAAAGCTTAACAAGTAAAGGTTATTTCATCATGATTCAAAGTAATTTATCAGAGACATGATACATTTCTATAAAATAGCCTTTAGTTTGGTCCCAGTAATTTGGCCCACAGCTGTTGAACTTTGTCTTCTCCATAAATTAATCTAATGTCTGTTCTTCAAGAATTGTCAAATAAAATACTAAGACTTTCATAATATTATCAACTATGCACTTTTCAATTAGCCACGCTATGGATTAAGAGCCTAGGAGATTCAGAAACACATGAATTGACTGCACAGAAGAGTCAGATAGGATCTGACATGTTTTAATAGTATTTTATGGCAGAACAACTATTATTTTCCTAAGGTATGAGGAATAGTAAGTTTGTGAATCCTACTTGTGCTGACTTCCTCATTTACTAGCTTGGGTATCTATGTATCAAGTTTCTAGGACTTCTGCAAGACTGAGGCAGAGACATGTCACTGTCTGAACTTATGGTCTACTAATTGTCAATGTCAATCCAAGATCTAGTTGAGATATAGCACTGCAAGAACTGCAAGTTCTAGGCTCAGACTTCCAGGAAAATTGCTGAATTGTTATAAAGAACTGTGAGAAAGCACATAGACAGATCCATAAAAGATAAAAAACTGTTCTGGGTTGGGCTGAAGCAGAATTAATTGTCTTCGCAGCGGCTGGTATGGGGCTATGTTGGCTATATTTTCTATTTGTGCTGTAAACTGCTGATAATACACAGATGTGTTTGTTATTGTTGAGCAGTGCTGCATAGAGCCAGGGCCTCTTATGCTTTTCATACTGTCATGTGGGCAAGTAGGCTGAAGGTTCATGAGAAGGTGTGAGGAGGTATAGCTGGGACAACTGACCACAACTGACCAATGGGATATAGCATGCTTAGTACATAGAGGGAAGAAGGAGGAAGTGGGGGATGTTTGGAATTATGGCATTTGTCTCCCCAAGTAACTGTTTATTGTGATGGAATCCTGCTTTCCTGGAGGTGGCTGAACACTTGCCCCTTAAGCACTAAATTATTTCTTCATTTTGCTTGCTTGCACATCCAGCTTTTCCTTTACCTATTAAACTGTCTTTTTCTCAACTCATGAGTTTTCTCAATTACTCTTTGAATTGTCTTCCCAATCTTGCTGGTAGGGGTGAATGAGCAGCTGCTACGTAGTTTCTGGCTGTGGTTAAATGACAAGAAGGTGAAATCAAAGACAGGTGAACTTGACAAGAGGACTGTGAGCAGCTCGAGCATTCAGTAGGAAAAATGCTATGAGGAAAAGTTACCAAAATGAAAAGTAAAATAAAAAAAAAAGATTAGGCAGGGAGCAGCTTAGCAATGTCAAGGCTTATGTTGATCCAAGGAGCAGAGAAGGCTCATTCCTCCCCATCTGGTCAATGACTGCTTTGCAAAAGATTCATGGGCGATGAACATTTCATCTCTAGCAGCTTGCTTCTGTAGCTACATGATTTGTTGTATAAGCCAGTAGCTGTTTACTATTTTTAAATTGTGTATATCTTGCACATGGTTTTATATATGCCCAAAAATAACCTGAAGAGGGATGTCTGTAATCTGTTTTTTTAGATCAGTCTGCTGTCTTTTGCACATGAAATCTGGTATTGCAAGTTCAAAGAGAACTAAAGAGTTCCATAGGTACATGTGGAAACAATACAGTTGAACTAGACCAATACAGGCATCTAGTAACTAGGGCTTCAAAAACACACAGTAGGAATGTATATATATCTCTTTTAAAGTAAGTTCAAAGTGCAGTTTTCAAAGCTGGGCATAGTACTAGGACCAAAGACATCCCTGTTGAAATTCATCAATGATTTAAGACTAGTCCTACTTTCAAAACTTGCTTTTATACATCTCAAATATAAGACAATGTGCTCTAAGGACAAGGCACCAGTCTTTCCTCTGAGCCTCTGACTTAAGTCAGTGAAGACAGATTTAGACATAATTTAGGGAAAATTCTTTGTTAATCTCCAATGGAAGAATAAATGCAGACAGATCAGCAAATACATTTTTAGGCAGTATTTAAATTACGTACTTATTATGTTCCTCAGAGATTGAAATGGAGTGCTTGGAGCTGTTTCAATGTGTTATGCAAATCTATTTTTAATGTATTTTATGTAATAACAGAACAATTAGGACTAAGAGATGGAAAAGACCTATTAGGTCATTTTATCTATTTCTCTGTCTAGGCAAGATTGTTTCTATAAATGTAAATAGTCACAGGTAAAGGAAATCAAAGTATATTCAAATATATTCTGAGTGCACCTGCTTCTGACCTCAGTAAATAGTCACCATTCCAAAAATTATTTTAAAGTTTGCCATTCTTGTCCAAATATAGAATAATATAGAATTTTAAAACAAACCTTTATTTTAAAAGCACAACAGCAAATAAAACACAAATCCAATACACTGTTTTTTTATATCCTTCTCACACCACTGTCTTACAGCTGATAACCTTTAATTACACAAGGTATATGGACAGATAGAGCCTACTAAACTATCCAAGCTTCTTTTTTTCCAGTTTACCCCAAATCTGAAGTATTAGGGAAGCAGTCTGTCAGAGCACTAGGCAGACTTATTTGGTTATAACTGCAGCTTAATATAGTTTAGAACAACCCTCTGGATGCTCTAAATTATACCAGAAGACAAACTGCAATTTGCAGACAAAGGAAACTCAGCCTGGCCACACCCTTGTGGCCTTGCTCAGCCATAATGGTGCAGTGTCTCACCCTGCTTTCTGTTTTCCATTCTCAGACTGGCACCCCACCCTGACCTACTCATTTCTGCCCTCACAGAGGTACCTGATGTCCCCAGTGGGACTGCTCTTGGATGTCCTCCCAGCCCTGCTTCCTCAATGGGGATGGTGGGACAGATTCCAGACCCCAGGGAAACCTTGAGCTCTGCAGACCCCAGGGAAACCTGCAGCACCCTCACAATTTCTGTGTTGCTTGTCTTGAGAAGATGTAGACCTGTAATTTAATCCATGTCAATGTTATGAATTTAATTATGCTATATCACTAAGTTTATGCAGAATTTCACCAGAAATAACATGTACTAAAAAATCCATGCAAAAAGAAAGTAAATAAAAGGAAAACTTAACTATTTATGCACTCTCAGTTAATGGAAATTAGAGTGTGATTACAAAGATCAGGACCACTGATTTCCCCATTTAGTTTTACTTTTATATTCAATTTACTCAGTTTTAAAAATCTTGGCCAAAGCTGGTGGTTACCAGTGATATTTATAACACCACTAAGAATGCATACATTTGAAAGGAGTCACCTTATGACCTGTTTCTATTTTAATTCTATTCAGTTTTATGGTTAGGTTTTCATGGCATAGAACAATGTCCTTTCTAAGCATTCCCACAATAATGTATTTTGCAACAGAATAAGAAAAGTCAGGATGCCATTGACATTTATCTATAAAAATGACAAAGATTCTTTAGTTCATGCACTTAGTAGTTCAAGTCGGACTACATGTTACATAATACAAACTTATTTAGACTATAAACAAATCCAGAAAAAATATTTTTATTATATTAAAAATGAGTTTAAATATTTACGTGTTCAAACCATAAACTTTTTATTACCTAGATCATTCAGGACATGAATTTAGACTAGAAAATAGCCACTTGTGAGACAACTTTTGTTATAAAGTGGGTATGTGGATATTATGAGCACTTCACTCCCACGGACACTTGCCACTCCAAACAATTTATGGCACTTAAATTCAGAGTGATGAGGAAAATTGTCTGGTTATTTCACAGATGGGTTAACCTTGGCTAGACCACCAGGTACCCACCAAGATGCTCATGTCCACACTTCTCATGAGGGTAGGGTAGAAAAACATGTCATGGTTAAGACAAAGACAGGGAGATCACTCACCAAGTACTATCAAGTCAAGAGTCTCAACTTGGGGGGAAATTAATTTAATTTATTGCCAAACAAAAGTCAAATTAGGGTAATGAGAAATACCAAGTTTATCCCCTACGTCTTTCTTCTTGCTAGAATTTACTAGGATCAACTTCACTCCTAGTTTCTCTACATTCTTCACCTTGAGATTTCTTTTAATTAAAAATAAAGAGAAAATTAGCTCTTCTTTGTGCTACTTTCTAGTGCCTATTTCCATTCCCCTCCTTCCCCCACCCTCTGCCCTGGCCCGCAATTATATCATCCCAATAGAACTTTTCTAATGTCTTTTTATTTTCTCAGAAAATCTGAATGCATGTGCATTAGCAAAATCTAATATAGCATAGCCTCGAGCTGCACCCGGAAAGGTTCATGTGGGACATCAGGGGGAATTTCTTCATAGAAAGGGTTCTTAAGTATTGGAATGGACTGCCCAGGAAGGTGGTAGAATCACCATAGCAGGAGATGTTCAAGAAATTGTTTGATGTGTCTTAAGTCAGTGTAGGGAGATAAAGCTATTAATATTCATACCAGTGTTGTCAGAAGGGCCACTCTGCCTGCCCGGTGCAAGGACTGTGAACGAGGGGTTTGCCCCAGGTCAGAGTTGCTCCCGAGTCTCAACCATGCACAGCAATCACTTTTTGCTGCCGCAACAGTAACAAGTTGGGACCTGCTGTTTCTCCACCTGTACCTGTTTCTGCCTCACCAGGACAGCAGCGAAAGCTGGGAGCCACACTTTTGCCACGCTGCGAAGGGATTAAATCAGCCCACGGGCTTACCCCTACAGTCGCTACTGCCGCTTACCCTGTGCTGCAGCTGGGGAGAAAACAAAAGTGAAGCTGATTTATGACACAGCAGGGCACCATGGCAGCTGGTACATGGAATCACAGACGTTTGTCTGGACCTCCACTGAACTGACCCAGCTCCCACCATGTAGATCACTGCTCATGCCCCAAAAATTGCTGCTCCCACCACTCATCCGTGCGGGACAGCCCCTGCTACCACTCTAGAGCCCATACCAGCCAAGAGGCCAACATACTGTGCTGGAGGCAACATATGCCAGGGAACAAAGGGAACTCCGAACCACTGCTACAATTAAGACCTGAACCTAACTGGATAACACAGAACAAACAGTTTAATAGTGTAACTTCTTGTGAGCAACACCGTTTTCTTTTTTTTGTTTGTTTTGTTTTGGTTTGTTTGTTTGTTTGTTTTTGCTTTTGTCCCTGTTCTCACATTGTTTCTTTTTTATAGGTGGGCAGACAGAGGGGGTTGAAGGGCAGAACCCTTCCATTCTCCTGTACTTTTGTTCCCAGGGACCATGTGACATGGTGGTTTCCCCTATTTTTGTGGGTAAGCTATTTCCTATTGTCCTGGTTTGGACGATATTAG
>VYZS01077849.1:0-23910 GCA_013400695.1 Neodrepanis coruscans | reverse complement strand
ACCATAAAACTAAATAGCTTTTTTTTTTTCCTAATTCACAGGTGCACGCAGCTTTAAGTAGAAACATTTTTGGAAAAATTCTTTGTCATAATTTTTAATTTGCAGACAGGTAATGCAGGACATTTTTACAGAGTCCTTTTCCGTTTTCCAATTTAGTCCCTTTGTGTGAATTAAAATCACCTCACAATAGACATTCTTTTCCTAGTTACTTTTCACAGTAAATAGGTCCATGGATCCAAACCAGAACATCTGAGTGAGAATTTGAACAGCTCTTTGAGGAAAAGGCAGTATTTTCTTCAACAGAAACCAGAATTGAAGAGAAACCATGGTATTACTACAAGGGATAATCACACATCTTCCTTGAGAAAGAAGTACCTGACCATCAAGTACTTGCATTCACCGCTTTCCCCCCACCCAAAATGTTATAAATAAAGCTATTTAGTTTTATGGTACACAGGTAATNNAAATGTTATAAATAAAGAAAGCCATGCACCCAATCTGCAACTCATTGGTTTTATCACCCCCCCTCCAGGGGCAGAAAGTCATGCAGTTATCATTTACACATTTATTAAATGATTCCTTCTCCACCCTGTCCTTCTTCATCAGGTCACTTTGGAGACACTGTAGCCCCATTCTGGATTTTCTAATCCTAAATGCTGCAAAAACACCTTTTCAAAATTCAAACTACTATAAACCTTATAGCTGAAAGATCAGCTCTGAAGGTTTGACCACCTCCTNGCATAAAACTTTGGATCCTGCAAAGTAACAATAAATTACAATGCTCCACATTTGCTTTGGTCCAACATTTTAATGAGATATTTGATTAAGAGAACTCTACCTTTGCTGACATTTACAGATCTCCTTGAGACAAGGATTCTCTTCTCTTTTGCATAAACAAGTCCTGGGCCCTGAGCAGATAAATTAATGCATTACCTCTTGGTGATTTGCAGAGGGTCATGAAGGACTAGATCATTCTCAAATGTCTCCTTGTCAAAAAGTCTCCTAACAGCGTAGTTTGCCAGCTGCTCCATGAGAAGGAATGTTTCACTAATGTGCAAAAACATGGAAAAATAATGGTCTTCCCCCCGGGAGCACACATGAATGCTCTCTGTCAGAATCACGTTGGAAGTCTTCTCAAGTTTTGATATTTCATCCCAGGAGATATTAAGCTTTACTGAAAATACAAATATAAGGAGATGTGAGTCACTTCTCAGTAGCTTGTATTAAAAAAGAAAAGCAGTAGTCAGCAGCACTAACAAAATATAATTAAGAACATAGTTTAATGATAGCATGCTTGGAGAGTGTTACAAATAACAACCACAAAACACATTCCCTTCACATTTCCTTAAAATAATTCCATTAGAAAGAATTTTATAGAAACAAAAACATTAAGACACACCATGTATGACACTACAAGCTTAAATCACCTTTTCTTTGCTCTTATGTGAAACTGCAAATGACAGAAACACACCATCCCATAAACCAATCCCCTCCAACAACTCACAGGGCTGCTTAAATTGAATCAATCATGTATTGGCATGGAGAGGAGCCATGCCCATTAGCTACAGAATGTCCTTTAATTAGCTTTTAAAGGATCCTGCTTTCTCTGTGCTTTCTACTTTTCACATAAATACAGTTGAACATTTCAAACTAATGTTACACAGGAAATAACAGGTATGTGCAATTATTACCAAAGTGCAGTGCATCCATGTGAAATATTAAGCTTGTGTGTGAAGAAATAACTGTAACCCTCACAGACAGAGTGAATAATGCAGGATGAACTAAAGAGGACTGACAACTTTTAGGCAGTCAGCTGCAACAAGCTTTCTGAAGCTTGTATGAAGGAAGCACACTAATGGATTTTGTGTAGTAAGTTACACAAATGTATTTCCATAAAGTTTTTTCTCTTCTGTGTTGACAGATGCTCACATGGCAAAATAGCTCCCTTAGGAAAAATTCTTCCTAATCCAAAAGATAAGCAGTAAAGCATGAAGGCACTAGGCTTAGCATGCAGGCTTACTTACTTTCTGCTCCAAGCAAGAATGAGTAAAAGCTAAGGAAGTTGGTACTGAGATAAAGCCACCCTTGACAGGGCACTCTGCCCTTCCAGTAACTGCACGAGTAATAGGTGATCAACTTCTCCTGCTCTGGTAACCCAAAGCACTTCTCAAACTTCATAAGACCTTCACGGAACTTCTCAGGATCATCTTCTTTTACAAAAGAACCTTTTCCCTCTTCAGCAATCAAACCCTGAAACAAAAAATCCCATTATTTTACTCATGCATCCATGTGGGTGGGGGTCATATATGCACCTGCATACACACAGCACAGCGTTCTCCAAACAGGAGAGTAAGTTTCAGAAGAGGAAGGAAAACAGTCTGAGGATGAAAACATAGTTCACAAGTCAAATGTGCTATTTCAGACTCATCCACCAAGCCTCCCACACAGCTTAGGCAAGACACACATTCCCAAGTGTCCTCTTCTAAAATAGACATATTTTCCTCACTTAATCCCAAGATTTCCTAGGCTAAATATTTAGCCTATATAGAGTGAACTGTTGCATCTTCACAAAAATGGACCATATACTTCCCAGGTATTGTTAAAATTATCGTGAAATAATTTGTCATCAGTTTTAGACCACTATCTACAGGCATTTCATCATCTACCAAGAGAAGTTTATGTGAAATCACCCTACTTGGTTGTAGGGCAGAGAAACATGAAAAATGGAGTGTGTGTAAGTTAACAGTCACATACTACTGAACAAGAAGTCAGCAGCATTACAATGCTGTCCTTGGATATTGTACAGAGGACATATTATTCTTATATAGTCAGAGAAAAAAATAACACTCAGCCTTTCCCAATTACGTCATGAGCCTGTTACTTACTCTTATCTTCCCCTGGACAAAGCTTGTAATATCTTCATTTGAATCAAATACTGATAAAGTCTTCATAACATTGTGTTCTAACCACTCCCAGTGTTCTGTTATTTCTTCTCTGCTGGATCCTGATTAAAAGAGAACATTTGTATTACTTAAAATTAGAAGAGACTTTAACAATTTCACTGGAAGTATTAATCAAAAGAATACTTAGCAAATTCCCAATTCACAGATCAATTTAGATACACGAGTCCAAATCACAAGTCTCAAATGTCTTGTTACCTCTCGTGTACACTGCAAAGGTTACTTGGTGCACATTAAATATGTGCAGTGCTGTGTTTTTATCTTTCAAGCCCTTTATGGAGCCCTATTTCTGGCCTTTAGATCCAGAAGCATCTCAGCTTTGTCAATACTGTGTGGCTTGTGGCTGAAGCCTGACTTGGACTGACAGTTCCTTCCTCTCAGCAGCACCTCCCCAGCACAGACCCAGCATCACTACAACACTAAAATGTGGGAGATGTGAGACCAAACTCACAAGGCTCAGAAGAAAATGAAATCTAGGCCTTTGATATCCTCAGGTTTGATCACTGGCCCGTAACAGTTTCCAGAGCAGAACTTCAAGGCTGGACTGTTGATTTTGCACCTGCTGTGCAAAATCCCTTCAAACACGTGAGGATGTAAAGCAATCACCAGGAGGCAGCAAAGATTCAGATGACACAAGTGAAACAGTAGAGTTTCAGCAAATTCAACACCAAGTCAGTTTAAAGACAGGTGACTCCCTGTCAGATGCTGGGGGACAGGGACAGGAAAAGAATTTACATAAGTTTGAATAAAGGCATTCTAGGATATAAATTAATTGGCAGTTTCATCCTCCAGAAGAATGTTCACAAATCAAATCAGTCAGTGTAATTACACACTATCAATACCCCCAAGCAAGAACACACCTTTAACAATTGCTTTTTTCTCAGCTTACTTTGTAAAGGGTAATTAAACAAACTTTCAACAGACTCCACAGAATTAATTAAAGTGGCCTCAGGAATGAACAGAAATTGCTCTAAATACAGTTAAATAGTCAGACTGTATTACACTGGGTGGATTTCCAACAACACTTAAAAAATTATATGAGGAGTAATTAACATAGCAATTAAATTGCAAAAGTAATTCTTCTCACACAGCACATCAATTACTTGAGTCACACTGTGAATTGGAGGCACAGAGGTAACACACAAAAGATGAAACTGTTTAATAACTGCTTAAATGGTTTAGGAGCACCATTTCAGACCCTTAATATGTAATAGCAGGAACAAAGTGTCATCTCATCATTTTCTTCATGGAAGAAACAATCTCTTTCCTGACACAAAGTACAATTGCATTACACAGCCCTTTGTTGTACAGTATATTTAAGCAGCACAGAATTTATGTAAGTTCAGTCCTAAAATGAAGATTACCCTTTGTATTATCCCAAGGGCTGACCTGATGTCAGCAGAATTCCCCAGAGTGTATTTCCAACACAGGTACCAAAGTACCTTTTTGATACCCTTTTGATACACCAGTTCCGACTTCTTCAGAAGTGGCCCTGAAATGTTATTTACTATCAATTCACAAACTGTTTAAATTCCATCCACTTCATAAGGCTGCCCTTTTCAACTGACATGCAATGAATTACATCACACTAAAGCTCTAAGAACAAAACTGTACTTTGAAGACACCTGACTGCATGGAAAGGACAGCAAGAGGCACCAGTTTTCATTTAAGGTGATGCAATGAAGATTCCTAACAAAGAGATAACAGCAAAATCCAATGTAACAACAGCGTAACAGTTTCTAGGGCAATTGCTCAGGCACATAAATGTTTGCAAAATGCCATCTTTCCTGAAAAGCTCACCTTTTGCCACAGGCAACTAAAAGGAAGGCCAAGAGCCCAGAAAAGTCTAGATGGAGTCTTGTTTCCCTAAAGAACACTACTAATTAAAAAAACATCAAAGCAAGGAAAAATTAACTAAAATACATGATTCCCTTTTCCTGTAATATAGATGTATTCAAGTTTTCAAAAAGCCTAAGAAAAGATTAATTCCACAACAGTGACCCTTTGGCATTAGACCACATAACAATATTAATTTAAATATGAAGACAAGACCATGCCTCAGAAGAAAAACCAATGATGCATGCACAGAATAAAAGAATCCTCTCAGCCTTGGGAATGGAGGTCTCTTTGGACACCCAGCAGTTAAGCAGCCTGCATAAAGCAATTAAGATTTTATTTTCAGGAGAAGCCGCAAAACTTTAAGTGAAAATAAAAAACTTTAAAAAAAAACCCAAACCAAACAACCATACTCAAAAGAACTACAACAAAATAAACCCTATCTGGTACAGTATCAAAAAACATGGTCTAGGAAAAATCACATACTCCACCTTCAAGGTTAATTTACTTTTCCATTCCTACTGATTAATACTGAAACATGAGAAAGAACTTCTTATACTACAAGAGCAACAGATATGAGGAAGAACTCAGCTCTGACCATGACTGGGTACTTGGCTTGTTTTAACATGCACAAACAAAGTAAAAACATTAAGATAAGCAGTTACTGTTATTCCTACCTACAGCACACTTTGGGATACGCTGACCTTGGGAGTTTATCCTGAACTGTATCATGATTGCAGCTCACAGAAGAAAAAACTGTGCCTCTGTGTCTATGAGCACCCAAAGGCCTTGGTACCTGATGGAATTCTGCAGAAAGCAGGAGATTGGAAGGTGCAATAGGAAGAGTCCATAGATCTGTTCCAAACAACTGGAACCACAACACTCCTGCCAAGCTCAGGTTTGCAAATGCCTTTAAACCAATTAGAGGCCATGAGAATGAACAATGATATCAGAGGATTAACCAGAAGTGGATCCTGTACTTTGCAGCCTCCTTTTTCACAGTATAATCCCAGCTGGCTCCTGAAGCACAGTACATACCACAGGCAATGGACCAGTAGACCTGGGAGTCTGGAGTCTGGTGCAGGATGCGAAACGGGGCGACCTTCGACGTGGAGTCCAGCACTGCATCCAGGGTCCCCACCAGGAGACCTGTTGGGTTGGAGAAAATGGACACAGCACAGTGAAACCAAAGTTCTGAAATGTGCACTGCCCCCTGATTCATTTCCTAAGGAACAGGAACACTGCCCAAGTGAGGACTACTGAAATCTGAGGAAATAAGCAGCACAACCAAGTCAAGCACAAAGTACTCCCAGATGAACTTCTTTGTGAGGTGATATTTTGATCAATAAAAACCACTACAGGCACACAATGAGGGTGAAGAAGTGTTTTGAGATGATCCCTATGGAATCAAGAGCCACTGCAGTAGGGGAAACTACAGGACAACCAGAAATGTAAGAGGGCAGCTCCCAGCCTTCAGTGAGCACAGGCAGTAATTGAACTACCTCTTAATTAGTCATTTACTGTTGCTCTGTTTTCCAGTCACATGAAACAGTCCTTAGAAGACTGTAATGGGCTATGTCACCTCCCTGCCACTGAATATTGAATTAGCTCCCATTAAACAGAGTTCAGAACAAAATTATATTTCATTAAGGAGACAGATTTCATCTCTCCAGAACTGGGAGTGAAATGTTTCCTGGGAAAATGAGTGTGCATTTTATACTGGCTGGCAAAATCATTGACTCACACTGCACAGAAATAAAGATATTAGCCCGGATATCTGAAGTTTCTCTAGAATCTAAGGAGCAGGGAATTCTAAAAAGAAAAATCCATACCAAAGAAACAAACACAAGCTTTTGGTTCATGACACAAAATAAAACCTTTTCTTCTTGCAACAGAAACAAAATTACAAGCAACAGAAACTTACGCTTCTTTGCTGTATTTCCTATGTATACATCATACAATTTAAAATGCATCCTTGAAAAATTATTTAAGAAATTTTAGGTTGGCTTCTGGTACTTTGTGTTCCACTTTCTTTCTAATAACCCCCTCTTAAATTCTGAAAAACAGAAATGGTGAAGAGATACAAAAGAACAGTAGAACTGAGAAGTCCAGACACTCATTCTCAGAACACGGTTTTCGTAAGGATACACTTTCAGCACTGAGCCTGTGGAACAACCTGTTCAATTTCAGAATGCTTGTGCTCCTCTCCCAAAACATGGAAGCAAATAATTATAAAAAACACACACACAAAAATATGTACATGATGTTTATTACATCAAACAATAACACTCTCTGGTCCTGCCTGCAATTCATAGATTGTAAGTCACTGCTGGAAAGTAAAATTATTTTGTAGTTCCTGACTGAAGAAAGACACTGAGTAAGTAACAACATCTATGTCTGTTTAAAGAGCTTTGGCTCATTGAATGGGTCATGACACTGAGCTGATCTCAAAGTTGGCTTTGCTTCAGCCAGTGTTGCATTATTTCATTCACAATTCTCCTAATAACATTTTCTTGTAATATACCATCCAAGGGCATTATTGAGTATTTACAAGGCTTGAGCCAAGGTTACCACAGCACTCTAGAAAGCAGCACTCCTCAAAATGCCATCACAGCTCCTGCCTCCTTGGAACGACGTGGGATTTTAGACACAGGGAACTGCACCAGGTGAGCTCCTTCACTTCAGCATTCCCACCTGAGCCCAGGAATGGGATCCACACTTACAGGTTTGTGCTTAATCTGATCAACACTCCCTCAGCACAGCACAAACAAATTCCATGGCTTTGGCTGCTGGCACAGCGGTGAGGAACAAACAGAGGCTCATTCTCCTTCTTTCCCTAATCCTGAAAGTCCTCCATGAGTTGACAATGTTTGGAATATTGTATTACCAGTCGGGGTTTCTGTACCCTCCATTTATTGGATACTTCTCAGAAAGCCCTCGGATTTCTATTTCCCAATGGCAATTTTAAGGACAGCCTACAGAGGGTCACCTTTCATCTCTGCTCAAAGCAAGATACCACAGTTTCTCCTGGGGATTCCACCTACATCAGCCTCCTGCCTTGCTCAGGGAATGACTTCATCTGTACATATGGAAGGTTATGCACATTTATATGGAGAAAGGGCTCTGCTTTTGGAAAACATTTTCAGTTTCACAGCTGCCTGAATAGAACTACTGGGAAATACCCTAGATACTTCAGCAAATAGGGTAAAACAACCTAGAAAACAAAACTGAGGGCAAGGAATCCTGAATAGCTTTGAAATATGGATGTATTTTTCCCAGGAGTCTAAAAAGACATGGTTAGCAAAGTATCAACATCAGCTCAGAGACACGACCCAAAACCTACCAGCAGTGAATTTTGCTCTCAGTTGTACCCACTGAGGGAAATAAAGTCAATAAGTTACACGTCAATAACTGTCCAGCATTTTGCTTGGGAGCAACACCACTTTGTTCTTCTGTATTTATTTCACCAAGTACATGGAGAGAGTACTAATATTGCAGTGTTTTTGTGTTTTTTTCCTGTTCAAGCCACAATCCCAAAGATTTTTTTTTCTGGAATAGCATCAGTTCCAGCTTTTTCATTGCTAAGGATCTCTTTATTTACAGCAATCTGACTCCTTCCTATCCTTTGTGGAACGAGTGTAATGCAAACACTAATATCAGTTTCCTTGTACTGATGAAACATCAGAAACAAAGAAAAGATGCTGCTGTCTCTCTTTTAAAAAGCACTGTTCTTCTGAAGCAAAGTCAGCACAGGCCTGGTCTCTCCTCTGATGCCTTTAAGGGCAGTAATTAATTACACTGAAAGGGGATCAGACAAGCCCCTGATTTGCCACATTAGAAGTGTTAAGGAACATAAGATATTTATGAGACTGTAGGAGTTCTGTCCCACCAGAAATGTTCTATCAGCACAATACTGGGCAGCCCTGTTACAGTGAGGACTCTCAACAGCAGAAACACTCATGTACAGCTGAGTTCTCATCCTTAGTTTATTTACATCATCATAAACAGGAACTGCTGGAAAATACTGGAAAAGGTCTTCCCGAGTGGCCACAACTGCAGAAAGTGACAATCTACAGTGAAAAAAATTCCAGTAAAACAGCTCCCTTCCAGAAGCTGAAGAGTTTGCAGGGTAATCATGTGCCCACCAAGATGCTCCATCACTCCCCTCCCCAGCTGAACAGGGGCAGAAAAAAATACAACAAAAGCCCAGAAATGCAGGTCCATTGAAACCAAAACTACCCGTGTTAGACAGCAGGGGATCTGTAGCTCCTGCAAAGGCTTCTCTGGTGTAGGATCCAGTATCAGGGAGAAACACATACCCACAGTGAACTGCTGCCAAATTACAGTGCAGGGGACCTAAACTGTAAATCCCTTCTACAGTAAATATTTCTTTACAGAGACAGGATAAAGTTTCATTCTATAACAGCTACTACTTTCACAGAGGATTTTGGTTCTGTTTCTTTTTTAAATAGACTGAAGCCCGTTTTCACCAGATAAAGATACAAATACGGAGCATATAAACTATGAAAAGATATTGCCCAGGTGTATTTGATTTAAAACACCTGAATGCCAATTTGTGAGTAATACCCCTTTTCCAACATCCTCAAATTTAGCACAGAACTCTTTTTTTGGGCTTCATTTTATTTCCTAAGTGAACTTGATCTCATGACTAAGAAACTTCAGCTCAAGGAAATACTGAGCTTGGCCTGAGACGAAAATGTTCTTAGTCAATTCAGATGTGAAACACATCATTTTAAGCCTTCAGTGCCAAAAGATTTACAGTAACTCAAGTGCATTATGGTCAGTGCCCAGGAGTCAGGAAAAACAACAGTAACTCATTAAACTAAGGAGTGTATCCAAGCCCTCCCGTGGCCATCTGCCTGACCTCTATGTGGCAACAAAAATACCCTCGAAAGAAGGGAAAAACTAGTGAAAAAAATGGTAAGTATTTATCTACTAGGTAAATACAGAGAAAAGTATGACAGGTATTCCAGCTCCTCTTTGTCTTTGCTTCTGTACAGCTGAAAAGTTGTCTGACAGGAACTGGGAGGCACATGCTGGTTGTTTTTTTCCGCCTCTCATCCCCAAATGTAAACACGAGTCTCAAATGAGTGGTGTTATTTGTCTCACTAATATATGCACTGCAAACGAATCCTTGCTACAGCTGCTGGAAGGAAACAGCTGAGATAATTTCAGATCATTAAGCAGCATCTCCCGATTGATTCCTGTCACGGTCGAGGACTGGCAGCAAGGGAGCCACTCCAAAAGCTCTGTGAGCTAAAACACCAGCAGATATCAATGATCTTCTGCTACTTATTCTGCCACTGTGTATTTAGTGATGTCACAACCCAGTCAGGAGGTTTGGAAAAGCAAATGTGTTTGTGGCCTGGCTGGGTTGCAACGTTGCTCTCCCATTCTGCAGTTCCGACCAAAATAAATCTCTTTCAGTTTGTACAAAGATTACCAAGTCCTTTTATAACTGGTCCACCACGAAATTTTGTTAAAGAAGGTCCTTGTCACTGACATCCAACTAACACTTCAACACTGTTCCTTCTGTCAGATGCCCAAGAAGGAAAATCTCCCCAGAACTCACATTCCTGCCCAGCTCTGACCCCCCTTCTCCCAAATCCCTGTGCATCCAACCCAGTCAGCAATGGCCCAGCCAACAAGCCACAGCTTTCCCGCAGTGGAATATCAGCAGGGGGCTTTCACAGATTCAGGATGGCAATAACAGGAGACCCAGGCCTTGGGAGACTCCTGGGTTTTCCAGCATTTCTAAGCACAGCACATACAGCAAGCAGGGAAAGATGTGTTCCAACAATATATTTCACTGATAAGTTTTTCTCCTCTCACAGCTGCATTTCACTTATCTGTCTCAAGCAGAAGGAGGCAAATTGAAACAGCGAAAACAGAAAATAAACAATTTATTTGTTCCTATTTCAGTGAAAGACTGGAATCTTACAACACCAAATACTCACTCACATCACTACTGCCAGACTACCCATCTCCCAGTCAAGGTCCTGTCTAAACTGAAACCAAAGCAAGAACCATGACCACAGGCCTAATCTCACTAAGATCTTGGTTACAGCAATGCATCCACAACTACATTCTTATCCATCCACCCTGGAAACCCTGTGCAGGTCTCCCAGAGTGGCTCTGCAGAAGACAGAGCAGAGGACACAGTCACACAGCTGCAGCAACACCCTTTGGGACAGTCCATTTTAGGATGAATTATCTGATGGAGAACCAGTCAGACAGGCTACAGCATCTGTATCCTTAGAGGAGCTCTAAAATGGGAAGGGAATACAATGTACAGCAGGTGCAAAGCTGCAGGAGCAGAGCTGAAGCTGAGCACAACCAGCACGAGCTGTTTCTGTGCAGTGTTGTCCAACTCAGGGCTGTGGAGAAGCCACAACAGCTCCCTGTATCACCTGCACATTACAAATGTGTCCTGCTGCAACTGTGACTCCAGAGGGGTCACACAACAAACCCAACTGCAGCACTCAGTCTATACCCAGGACAGCACCAAAATTCCTTCAGGCAACATCTCTGCTGTCATTTATCTTTTGCATCTTGGTCTGTACCTTTCTCCAGGTACTGGGTGCCTCCTCAAAACTCACACCTCACCTCCTTAAAGCCTGTCTGACCAAGTGTACTCCCACATTCTGAGGCTTTGCTGCCCCTCCTCAATCCATCCCCATCCCTGCTGCTCAATCCCTGCAGCACTGCCCGTCCTTCCCCGATTCCTGTCTGGAGGGATTGCCCCTCTCCTCCCTCATGACTCTGTCACTAGTAACCCCCCCAGTCACCTCCAGCCTTGTCTCACCAGCTGCAAAATGGTGAGAAAAAGATTTCACTGGTACATTTGTGATGCCTTCATAAGACAACAGCTGTGCTCTTCTTTCTCCTAAAGGAAGTGCTAATTTTCTCGAGTGACACCCAGCAATACCAAATTAGATTCAGGCACAGCACATCATGCTGGCTTATATCTAGGAGGTTTGACTATTTCCAGACCTGGAAACACAAACATAACTGCATTTTTATCTGATTGTCTTTTTAAACCTTCTTAAGAAGATCACACTCTTCTTGTTTCTGCCCAGTGATAAATGTAACTTGCTCAAATGAAATCTGTGAGAGTCTATAAGAAAAGCCAGAGAAATAAAACATGCAATGCCACTTAAAAAAAAAAAAGCAGGGTACAGCAACTACCCCATCCAAGTGTGTTGGATGTCAAAGCCACCAAGGACAGCAGAGCAGTGAGAGGATCCTCCTTTCACCAAAACCCAAAGGGCACCAGGATGGCCCAGCTGAGCCTATGAAGGGGTTTTCGGGTGAACAGATAATTCCAGATCTCATTGTTCCACTTTAATGACAGTCCTTAAATGAATTCTATCACACAACCTTCATACCAGCTCTGTTTCCTTGGCTTCTGAATATATCAAGGCAGAGAACAGACCATCAAGCCTGATCCCCACCAGACCTCCAAGCCCACAAAGTATCACCCTTGGTTCTAAGCCAAAGCCTGACATTATCTATCTGTCTGTAACACTGCGATTTGCCTAGGAGGCAACCTGGGATTTTGGGATGGTTTGTTTCCACCCTTCCCACGTGCCCTCCCAGTGAAGGATGTCCCAGGTCCAGCTGTGAGGGCCATTTCTACACCTGAAATTCACCAGCCAGAACTCTGGACTCCGTGGCTTTTAATGATTCCACAGGACAAAATGGGTCAACACAGTTTGCTTTAGGATGACACAATCGGAGGGAGCCCGGAGAACGCAGAGAGATGTAACTCCTACAAAACACTCCCGAACCACATCCCACCACGGAACGGCTCCGTGCTGATCCCCTGCAGCTTTTCTCCTTGGCAGGGTCAGTGCAGACACCGCTGAAGTGCTCAGCTCAGAACAGCCCCCACCCCCTCACAGGTCTCTGCAAAAGCAGAGGCCCCTGCGGTGCCTAAAGACAGAAACAGACAAGAATTAAAACCAGAACTCAGCCCCGGACCTTGGAGCTGCCATGTAACAAAGTTTATCACACAGCGCCCAATGCCCCGTCACTTTCCTGACCGGCTCCACCAAACCATATCCCCGCTTTCAGAGCCAGCGCTCAGAAACGCCCGGAGCAGGAGGAGCCCATCTCCTGCAGCAGGGAAAGGGATTTGGGAAGGAGCGAGACCCGTCAGCCCTTCCCCAGACGTGTCCCCTCCTGAACCCCGGGCACAGGAGCCGCGGAGCCCCGGCCCTGCCCCGGGACGGCCCCTGGCTCTGGAGCCGCTCCAGGGGCGGGATCCCGGACCCCCCCGCCCTGCCCGGCGGTACCTGCCAGCCNCCCCCGCCCCCCCCCGCCCTGCCCGCCGGTCCCTCCCAGCCCGCCTCCGCCCTCCTCGCCGTAGCCCCGCCGCCTCTGCAGCACGAAGTACTGGTTGGAGCGCTCCTGCACCCACAGCTTGAGGGCATTTTTCAGCAGCACCTCCTCGGGCTTCAGCCACATCGCGCGGCCCCTCACGGCGCTGCGCTCCCGCCCCGGCCCGGCCCCGCTCCGCGCCCGCAGCGCCGCTGCCAGGCGGGGATGGCGAGGGGGGCGCCCCGCCCCGCGGCATGCCGGGAGATGTAGTCTTCACCGCCGAGGGGCCGCGCTGCGCCTCTGCCTCGGGACTACAGCTCCCGTGGGGCCCTGCGCGGCCGGGGCCGCGTGGCGGCGCTGCCGGGGCGGGGGGTCCGGGCGGGCTGTGACTGCGGGGAGCGGGGGATCGTGTACCGCTCCCAGACATAGGACTGACACACTCACACTGACACTGCTCCTCTTCCTGCCCCTGTCCCTTCCCCTGCCCCTGTCCCTGCCCCTGCCCTGGCGGGCGGGGGCTGCGGTGGGCGCTCTGCCCGTGGCACGGGTCCCGCGCTCGGCTCTCCCCAAGCCTGACCCCATTTCCAGCCCTCAGGACAGACAGACACGTCCCCGCAGCCGGTGTTTGGCTCCCAGCTGCGTTTTCCTGGCCGCGCTCAGCCTCGCACTGCAGCTGGAGATGGGAGTGCGGAGGGAAACGGGAAAACCGCGGTTTTCCAGCAGGGATCCGTGCCAGCAGCCGGCGCAGCACCCCAGAGCCGGCCAGCCCGGGGCCGGGGGAGCCCCCCCGCCCGGCAGCCACAGAAAAGGACATTTGGACAGCGTTGCCTATTTACATTATAAAATTACAGTCGGCCTCATTGCTTCTGTCGCACCACACACTTCAGTGCTGGTTTGGAGTGGAACACACATTTTAATTGCCTTAACAACAGCTTGACTCGCAGTCTCAGTGTGTTCACAANGTACCTGCCAGCCCGCCTCCGCCCTCCTCGCCGTAGCCCCGCCGCCTCTGCAGCACGAAGTACTGGTTGGAGCGCTCCTGCACCCACAGCTTGAGGGCATTTTTCAGCAGCACCTCCTCGGGCTTCAGCCACATCGCGCGGCCGCTCACGGCGCTGCGCTCCCGCCCCGGCCCGGCCCGGCCCCGCTCCGCGCCCGCAGCGCCGCTGCCAGGCGGGGATGGCGAGGGGGGCGCCCCGCCCCGCGGCATGCCGGGAGATGTAGTCTTCACCGCCGAGGGGCCGCGCTGCGCCTCTGCCTCGGGACTACAGCTCCCGTGGGGCCCTGCGCGGCCGGGGCCGCGTGGCGGCGCTGCCGGGGCGGGGGGTCCGGGCGGGCTGTGACTGCGGGGAGCGGGGGATCGTGTACCGCTCCCAGACATAGGACTGACACACTCACACTGACACTGCTCCTCTTCCTGCCCCTGTCCCTTCCCCTGCCCCTGCCCCTGTCCCTGCCCTGGCGGGCGGGGGCTGCGGTGGGCGCTCTGCCCGTGGCACGGGTCCCGCGCTCGGCTCTCCCCAAGCCTGACCCCATTTCCAGCCCTCAGGACAGACAGACACGTCCCCGCAGCCGGTGTTTGGCTCCCAGCTGCGTTTTCCTGGCCGCGCTCAGCCTCGCACTGCAGCTGGAGATGGGAGTGCGGAGGGAAACGGGAAAACCGCGGTTTTCCAGCAGGGATCCGTGCCAGCAGCCGGCGCAGCACCCCAGAGCCGGCCAGCCCGGGGCCGGGGGAGCCCCCCCGCCCGGCAGCCACAGAAAAGGACATTTGGACAGCGTTGCCTATTTACATTATAAAATTACAGTCGGCCTCATTGCTTCTGTCGCACCACACACTTCAGTGCTGGTTTGGAGTGGAACACACATTTTAATTGCCTTAACAACAGCTTGACTCGCAGTCTCAGTGTGTTCACAATTTGCCTGCAAGAACTTCAGCATTTGTCCTCAATGACTGGCTCTTCAGATTATTTGCTGACTGACTTTATCAGTTATTCTGTGCTAAAATAAATCCATTTATCCTGCTAAGGAGCAAGGCAGTGGCTTTCATACTCACAGGGACTGCACTTGCATAAATACATACTTACTACAGTCTTCTCTTGATGTCTTCTCCAGGTTTCACAGAATCATTGTAAAGTGGTTTGGGATGGAAGGGACCTTAAAGATCATCCAGTTCCAACTCCCCTGCCAAGTTCAGGGACACCTTCCACTAGACCAGGTTGCTCAAAGGCCTATCCAGCCTGGCCTGGAACACTTCCAGGGATTGGGCATCCACAGCTTCTCTGAGAAACCTGTGCCAGTGCCTCATCAACTGCACAGGGAAGAATTTATAATATCTCATATAATATACCTAATAGGTATATCTGTTCTTTATCAGTTTGAATCAATTCCCCCTTGTCCTGTCACCACATGTCCTTGTAAAAAGTCCCTCTCCATCTTTCTCATAGACTCCCTTCAAGTACTGGAAGGCCTCAATTATGCCACCCTGAAACCAGTCTGAACAACACCAATTCTCTCAGCCTTTCCTTGTAGGAGAGGTGTTCCATCCCTCTAGTTGTCTTGCTGGCCTTCTCCTCTAACAGGTCGATGTCCTTCCTGTGCTGGGACCCCAGAACTGGAGGCAGCCCTGCAGGTGGGGTCTCACCAGAGCAGAGCAGAGGGGTAGAATCCCCTCCCCTGCCCTGCTGCCCACACTGCTTTGGATGCAGCCTCAGACACAAATGGCTTTCTGGGCTCCAAGCACACATTGCCAGATCACACCCAGCCTCTCATCCACCAGCAAAGAGAGTAGATTTAAGGAGTAGCTCCCTCACATTCTGGTTGCAAGGTGCTAGGACTGTTCTGCCATACATACCTGGCAGCCAAGGGTTTCCCAAGGCTGTGCAATGACCTGAGGACTTGCCTTCTCTGAGCACTGGCCAGCACAGCATAATCCCCAGCTTCCCACACAGTCAGGTTCACAGCCACCCAGCTGCTCACTCTGTTACTGAGCCCCTGCTCTCACTGGTTCTTCTCCAATCTCTTCATTATGTCCCAAGGAGCTCCAAATGTCTCCCTGAGGCCTTACACTTGAAAGCACTGTGCCTCCTAAATGGTATCTTTTCGTGCCAACAAAAAGCCCAAACAAAAGTGGAACCCTTACTGCCTCCTCTGCTCCAGGTTGCTGGTGCTGGGAACTTCCCAGAGTTACCATCTCTTCCCACCTCCATGCAAGATTCACTCCTGGTCCTGATAGAACCTGTTATTCACTACCCTGGAAGTGAGTTGATCTTCCTGTTTCCCAGGAGCTTTCCTGCAATTTCCTTCCCTTAGCACTCTCTTTCCAGAATAATTGACTTTCCTAAGACTTTCAAGGATAATGGTTTATTGATTGTCTACCGTACAAAAAATTCAGCACTCAGTTGTTTAAACTCAGCCTCTAATTTGAGCTCTTTCTAAAAAAAATTATGCACATTATGCACTAACTGTAGGTTGCAATCTTGGCGCTTTTGCTTTATCCTGCCTTCCTTCATGCCTTTCAATAGTACTTCACTACCCAAATGCTGGTGCCAGCACTGGTCTATTTGCAGGCGTGGGCACAGTGAGGTTTTGCCAAGTGCTCACAGAAATTATTTGGCAATGCCCATCCAGTTCCAGCTGCATAAGAAACCACTTACCCAAAGGCACCAGTGTGAAAGCAGACTCGAGTCACATTTAACTCATGGGGAGGCTTTAAAATTGAGTGAACTGCACTGGCGTGAAACTTTTTTTCCTTTTCTTCCATTCACACATCGCACCACAGCAAGAGAATCTGTACCATTAAGAAGCTTTGCCTTTGGGACTGAATATAGATTTAATTAATATTATTCTTTTACCTGTTATTATAATAGAGTAGGAAGCAACAAATTTCTGGTACTTTTAATTTACTAGAAAGGAAAAATTAAATAATAGTCATTAGCCAACATGTGGTAACTAACGCAGATCAAACATTAATGAGACAAGGCAAACAACTCCCACATACACTAGCACACAGAGCTCTTCATGAGGCAGCTTCTTCCATCCCCCACCTGAAGTGACTGAACAACTGACATTGCTGGAGATTTAACAGGCTGAACTGATAAAGTGGTTCCTGCATGGATCCTGCTTTTATAAGAGCATTTCCAGAGAGAATGTTTACCATTTAATTTTCCCCAATTAGACAAGCCCTTGGAGATAAGAAATTAAGGACCTAACACAGATTTTCTGATGCTAATTCTGGGCATTTCCTACCCAGAGCTTGCCTTTTGGTGATTCACACATGCTGGACATATTAGGCCATACATAAGCAAGCAATGTAAGAGTCAAACTTTGTTAACTCAATAAATATTTAACAGTAAAATGCTACTGCTTGGAAAATGTCTGTTTTGTTTTCCTCTCCTTGTTTCAAGGTCTTAAATATCTTTCTTTTTTCCAGTTCCCTCAGGCATTTAATTCTTAATCAAATACTGTTAAGATGCAAAGAGTGCCCCTCTGTCAGCTTGGAGGAATTTATTTATAGCCACTTGAAAACTCTTAATCAGTGCACAATCATGCTACAGTCTAATCAATGCATTCTACAGCAATAGAGATCCTTTTAGTGCTGCAGAATTTTTCTTTCATGTATTATAGCCCTCCCTCAAATAACCATAGTCAAGATTATATGAATAAATATCTATATAAATAAATTTTGGCTTCACTTTCTATAGCTAACAGTTGAGCAACCAGGCCATGAATGCTGCAATTTGGTTTCAAGTTTCTCTTCAAACCAAAATTAAACTGCCAAAGCCCTTAGATTTTCTTTGATCTCTTCCAAACTGCCAGCCATTACACTACTGTAGGAGTGCAGCTCCATTCAAATCTGCACAGGAAAAACATCAGCTTGAACCAGGGTGAAAAGGCAGAGCTACCTACTGTGCTGGTGTGTAAGGAAGGAAATGCAAGGAAATTACATTAAATCACACAGCTGAGGTACCCTATCCAACTCTTGGGTCACTTGAGAAGTGCAGATCTTTCCATCTGAAAACTGAGATGGAATAAATCTCTCTGTTTCATAACAAGAGTCCAACTGCCCTTGTGACTCAAACTGCTGTTGTAAGTTTGCAGCCCCTTATCACAAGTCCTGTTTTTTGCATTTTAGCAACTGTTATCACTCATGGGCACACAATTTCTATTATCTTACACACAAAATTAGTGTATCTATAGCATACCCCAAAACTGCTGCACAATAACAGCAGGTTTGTATTGCATTTCAGGAACACACCTTCCTGTTGGCCTTCAGGTTAAAGGGAAGAGTCTGTCATGCCACAGTGCACATATCTATCTGTATATGTGACCAAGAGTCATTCAAGCCCACAGCATCACCAAAAACCAATGAAAAATCTGCTGCTCAGTTCCCTAAGCAGGGTCAGTTAAAGACAGCTGTTACCCATGGAAACACAGAGTCAGAATGAAGCTTTGAAACGTCTTTAAAGCAGTCTAACAGCCACAGACCCAAGCTTAGTATCACAGATGGTGTGCATGAAATTTACCATTTCATTTTTAAACAAAGCTCCTTGCATAACTAGTTACAAACAAATCTGCACAGACAAGAACATCGCAGACTCACAAGTTAAGCTGCCAAACCAGAGAACCATTAAGTTCTGCCTGGCAGTAGCTCAAATACTGTTCAGGTACAAATGCTGCATTTGTTCCTTGAGCAGTCGGTCACATTTGATTTAAGAACCTTAAATATCTCTCTGAAAATTAGCATAAGTGCCTTGAGCTCCAAGCAAGCCCATGCCTTGACAGAAAACATACACATCATCTGATCCTACAGCAGTACAGGTTCATCCACGTGAGCTGCTGAACCCCCCAGTACTCCACTGGTGTATTCCTTGAGGAAATGCTGTGCAACCACATTATCCTTAGAAATATGAGTGCCAGGGAAAAGGAAAGGTTCTGCTCTGAAAAGACAGTAAGTGTAAAGCTTGAATTCTATAAACAAATCAACTCAACTGATTGGAACAAAACAAAACAGTACCTTTCAATATATTGAATTGATCTGAATCCCCTCCTTTTTTTTTTTCTTGAATGACAGATCTTGTTCCTGGCAGGTGTTATCATGAGAATGTATCTTCATGAGATTCTTCTACATTACAGCTTACACATCACAATAAATTTATAGGAGCTTTGTGAAACAGAAATGAAAATTAAACAGAGTGCTCAGGGCTTGCATATTTACTGCCTGTTTATTGCTTTCTCTGCTTTGCACTTCAGAGGTAGAATAAAAAGGCAATTGCAGCAAACTGCAGCTTCAGAGTGAAGTCTGATTATAGTCAACTTTGCAATTGGAGCTTTCTAGACTAGACTTGGAACTGAGCTAAAAAGAAACACAAGACTTAATTGCTACCAAATTGGCCAGGAGAGTGACAAGCTTTTACTACATCTCGTAGTACAGTACAGTACAGAGGACAGGTAATAATTTTTAAAATTACTTTTCTTCAAAGCAACCATAGACTTTGGAGTAAGGAATGGATGCTGAGCAACCTGACAGAAGAAAAGTGAGATATAATCTGTCTGATCTGAGGAGTCCATGGCACACTGCCTCATGCTGAACACACCTACAAGAACGGAGATACCTCAAGCAGCTCACTGAACATTCGCCGAGATGCTCGGCTTTCTTTTATATCGAGTATAGCTACGAGGTTTAAGCCTCTCAACACAATTTCAATCCATGTAACAGTAGCATCCTGCACATAATCAGTACTCCTTAGTCCAATTCCTTTGTGCAAACACTGCTGCTTTTTGGCCTCCCAAAACTTAATGTGTTTCAGGGTTGTGGGACAGGGCAAATTCAGCATATGCTTCCTTATGAGAGCTGGTAATATTTCATGTCAGTCAGTGTCATCAAAAATAGAGTTTTATTTATATTTTTATATTCAAATTCAATACAAATTATGAATATTTACAACCATTTCATTTGTACCATAACTAATAAAATGCATTTCTTTTCCACTCCACATTCTGAAGTTCTTTATTGCAGGCTTTAAGACAAAGTCCTGCTAACAGAGATACAGAGGTAAAAAAATAAAGTGCATTTTTAAGACGTCCTTAGTTACCTTTGCAGGACAAGGCCAAGTCACTCACTATTGAGGCACCCAGGGTTCCTCCTTGACCCCATCCCAACTCCACGCAGATGGCAGACAGCTTCTCCAACCTTCTGTTACACTCACAGGACGTCAGCTCTCCCTGCAGCTTGTGCACTTGAGCCAGACAACGCATAGCAACAGTCCAGCATTTTTCAGAGGCTGGATCCTTTTCTGAACAAAACACAGCAGGTCCTCTGGGAACAATCTATCTTTTTATCGTCAGTTTACTCTTTCTGAAGTGATCCAAGATTCCCACAAAGCCAGGACCCTGGCATGTTGCTGGTGCTAGAGATGGTTATAACTCCCAAAATCTTGAGGATTTTTGAGACTGTCTAACATTAACAAGGTTTGAAAAGTTCCTGCAGTTGTTTCCTTTACAATACTGTGCAAGTCAGATTTGGCCTGTCAGCTTGCAGCTCGCTTTTCTTCCCCTTTAGGAATGTGTGGTTGGCAGGTTGGAGTTGAGAGGTAGAGAATCAGTTGGTTTACTAGAGAACCAAAGACACTGTGGACAAAATCCAGTTTGACAAGAATTAGTTCACGCATTCTCCTATCAAATTAGTGCACTGAAACACTAAATACAGTGTTGTTTTATACAAACAGTGTCTTGTAAATAAGCATTGGACTAAATCAAAATCGATTTGTTTACAATGAAAATCCACTTGAATGAAAACAATAAACAACAAAAAACCCAACTCAAAAGATTCCCAGTAGAGAGAACTACAACATGAAGAATCTTCTCACTTAAACAACTCAAATGCTGAAAAGAAGCTTTGTTGAAGATGGAACTTTTGTTTTAGTATTAAAATCTGCTGGGGTTTTTTATATTTAAGACAGTTTTATCTGAAGAGTGCTAAAACTCACATGAGAAATGCAGTTTTAAGAAAGGCAAACCATACAATTATGATTTGAACAAGTCTATTTATCTAAACATTGCTAATGCAGTATTTTCTGCAACAGTCTTGCAATTTTTGGTATATATGGAATGGCAGTAGGCAGCTCCTTGCAGAAGGCTTGCACCATATTGCTGGGCATGTTCTTAGAGCGTGACTTCACAAACGACCCTGCCTTCAGAAACTTGTGTTTCATCTCCCTCGAAACCTGGGTTGTCACCATGTGAAAGGACAGTCACAGTGGAGGGCTGAGATTCATCATTTACAGGAGGTGTGTTGCCACCTGTCCAGAACAAAACCAAGTCAAGACAAGTTAAAAAGTGTCACAAGCCATCTTTACTACCTTAAAGCAAACCATGCTGGCTTGATTTCCAGAAGCTCACTGCAGTGGTCCCTTCCCAGCACTTTTTCTGCAGAGTTGGAAATCCAAGGCCACGCTCCAACTACCACTCTTCTGCTGCCCCTCATTAGTTTGACACTGCCTGTCATTTCCAGAGGTACCTGCTCAGCTCAGTAGTGCTGAGCAAGCTAAGTTTGTGTGCTTAAGCCACAAAAGGCCCTATGAGGCTATGAAATCCAACTAGGAGATTGTCCGTTCTTGCCTCCCATTTTTTAACCACTCTTTTCATAGGATTCATCTACTAGTTCACATTAAGGTTGTGTTTTATTCGGAAACAAAGATCAAGTGTCAGAACCAACTGCTAAAACAAAAGGAAAGACCAAGCCCTGTGAGATGTTAAGACAACCCCTGCCCTCCCCCGCCCAGTTCACAGCCTAAGCAACCAAGTGCAACACAACCTAGCAAGACAAGATGAAAAAGTAGACATACTTTCTGATGGTGCATGTGCCTCCTGAGTGGATTCATCTGGACCCTGTACAGAATCATATCCAGATGATGCTGTTTCACTAAGATTATCCTCTTCATTAACTATAGTGACAGTGGATAGAGGTCTCTGGCCACTGGATCCTGAGGCTTGCACAGACTCGGACTGTGGTTCTACATCCATCTTTGTGAAACAAAGAGAAAATGGTTAAGTTAAAACTTGATAGGAGGCTGTATCTTTCCAGGAGACCAATGCCTGCAAGGACTGAGTCCAGGGCACTTTTACTCAGAGGAAAAAAATTTAAGAAAATAGAATAAAAGTTCTGCTCTTAACCTCCAACATTATAGGTAAAAACCATTTATGGCCTAATTAAGAGCTTCTTCATTCTTCACCCTTTTACTCTCCAGTACCAGGAAAAGAGAGTCTTCCTTCCACTCAGTGTAGATCTGCCTTCCACAGGCCAGTTCTGGTGTATATTTCAGCTGGTCCAGGCAGTGTCAGGCATTAGCAACAGCAGCTTCCCCTGCCACTTGCAGCAGTGAGCACTTACAGAACACATCAGAAACTCCTGATATATCCTAGGAAATCATGAGGCCCCAGAAATGGTGCACATGCTAACACATTCACTTTTCAGGGTCTCTGGGTACTAAGGAACTGAACAGAGGCTGGTTTCAGGGACAGTACGAGCTGTCAAAGTCTTCCTGAAGCTCTGATAAACACCCTTAGCTGCAAGCACAACAGTTAAGAGAGATTCTTCTATGCATAATAGTCAGCTTTGGCTGACATTCTCCCCAAGGCTTTATACATCAAGAACTCAGACCAGGTCAACTGCAGGTTTCTCTAAAAGGGACACAGCAGTTAGTCCTGTAGCACCTGGCCACTGACATGGCAACACCTGTGCTTATCACCAAGGCTCTAGAGGCAGCATGAAATAGCTCAAGATGTGGTTACTAAACCAGTGTAATACTGAGAATGGCAACTGCCATTGTGACAGACTGCTGGCTTACCTCAACACCCAGAATTTTGAGGATGTCACATTTGCACAGAGGACATGTCCCATGCTCCAGAAGCCAGGGGTCAATACAGGTCTTGTGGAAGACATGGCTGGTGGAAGAAGGTAGCCAACAGGTTAGGTCCTCATACCAGGAAGACTGCTTATAAACCATCTATCAAGGATCCCTTGATAACACTGAGAAGTTATTCCTTCTAGAATGTACGACCTTATTTTACCACAGGTTTCAGTTGAAAGTTATGGATGATTGATCTTTCAACCCATATCTGGTTTGTGCTTATTAGTATCTCGATACAACTTGCTAGAATTCAGAATTATCATTTTTGCTACACCAATCTGAAACTTTTTTTCCAAATCCATGCAGAATACATTCCCAGCTGAATTTAACTAAATATCATTATCGACACCTCAGCCTTAGCTTTGGGGTTAACTTCTGTCATGCAGATGCAGATGACTAAATAGCACTTGTTTCTGTTAGAACTACACAGACAAATCATCTCACAGACTAATGTCCTCCAGACAAACTGTACTCCCACCCATATACATTGCCTATGCAATCACTGTGTATTCCAAGTGGATATTTGGCAGGCTGTGCATACAAGAAAGTAAATATAGTTCAGCCATCACAGATGCAAATGTGTGCTTCTATTAAAACATTCAATTTCACAATGGGTCTAAATTAGGCCACAGATTTAGGAGGATGACTTGAAATCCTGTAATCTGCCTGTTCCCTCAGCCTGAATAGAAACAGCAAGGCAGACAGGCACTGCTCAATATTAATCAACTCTATTATGAGACAAATGCAGAGATCACCACATCCAGTGCTCAGTAGCCTACAGCCCAGCAGGATCCAAGGATTCTGGAATTCAGCCCACATAACCAGCACTTCCTTCCAGCTGCACCAATTTAACGCTTAGAGTA
>VYZS01077847.1:3113-30749 GCA_013400695.1 Neodrepanis coruscans | reverse complement strand
CCAACCATTTCTTTTTTACCTATGTCAGACTCAAGGTGAAAGTTCTTGTTATTGGACTGTGATTTTGTTCAGACAGAGTAACTGTTGAGCTCATTTGCCATGTGTAAAGATCTTCAACAGAGAGCATAATTAAATCCTATCAAAGAGTTTGTATTTCTGACATCCTAGCCCAGACAGCCTTATCATTATGCACCACAAATCCTGAATATCCATTGTCTGTTTAAAAAAAAAAAAAAAATATTTCTTTAGAAAGCACACTGCTTGAAAAAACACAAAGATCTATCATGCCATTATTCTCTGTGACACTTTTGGTGGAGTAGGGCAGAGTATGTTAATTCTGGCTATTTTTTACTTTGTTTCTTGAGAGATATTACCAAAGTGTGTCAATGTTTCTGCTTGACTATCCTCTTTTTCTATTTAAAGGTACAAGAAAACCTTCCCACTTTTAAACAAGAATCAGCAAAAAGAAATGGTTGGAACTACTGCTCTCAAAGAGACAAAGTCAAATGACAAAACACCTGAGCAGGAAACAAAGAACAATGAAAATAAGGTAGAAGAGTCTAAAACTAAGCCTGAGGCCACAGTAAAATGTCTAGAAGCAGAAGTTTAAAGCAAAGAATGTACATTTTTGATGGAAATATAAAATCACGCACAGAGAACTTTTCAATGCTTTTAAAACTGGGTGATTGTGAATACTCATTAATATTTTCTCTATCTTAACATATGAAACCTTGTTTTTTAATAACTACATCTTTTCAGGAGAAGATGGTATCTTATTTACTTGAAATAAATTTTAAAAATCCATATTACAGCTTATTTTTTGTCTTTAATAAAGAAGTAATTAGGAATATGCTATTAACAACATGCAATGCTTTAACTATTTGCATGGAACTCGGATCAATAAATAATGAAAAGGTTTTTATATTCAGCTCGAGGATGTCTGCTAATTTAATGTCTAAAATAAAATAATGATACTGTAGTTATCTCTCATGTAGATTAGTTTATTTCCATTAAGTAGCTGCATACTGTTTATTAAAAAAACTGTTTGTTAAAAAAACCTGTTTACAAACCGAAGAAACAGTTCTGTTTACAAGGGAGTAAAAAAACAAAGGATTAACCCACTGTCATTCAAATACCCAAGGAGGGTATAAAGATCCTGATATTTATAGACACAGCAATGAATAACTTTCTTTGATAGTTTCATCAAACCATAATTTACTGTTTTATTTATTAAAAACAATATCATTCTTCTGCATCAGATATTTGACAGGGGGGTGAAGAAAAATTTTGAACTGTATCTTAACACTTATATTTGAGATCTTTTGTGTATATTTAACTGTGGTTTTCATAATAAAGGTCTCAAGTGGTATGGGATGTTTACAGTACTTCATAAAAAATAAAGTATGGTAGGTATGTTGGTCTGGACAATTTATTCTCATGAAAACTGTCTCACAGTAAAAAGAACTCATATAACCTTTAATGTTCCAGAAGGAATTAGTTGTTCTAAAAGAACAATACTAACAATTTATCAAATATTTTCCTGAATATATGATTTGGATAACTTATTTTTGTCTCTGAAGGAGGTTATCATAGCAAAGGAAGTTTCTTTTTACATCAAGCATCTTGAGAAACAGAGTTTTAAATAAAATAGCGATAGACCTGCTCATCTATGTTGTGTTTTCCACAGTGTAGGATCCTGGGTTATGAAAGCACTTGTGAGAGAGCAAAAGCACAAGTAAGGCCATCAGCACATGGAAGGGCCACAGGATGGGGTCAGGATGGTGCCAGAGTAGCAAATGGGCTTAAGGACACAGGCAAAGCTAGTGCATTCCAGGTAGTTTTAAATTTTTTGTGTGTGTGTGACATATTACCATGTCCCTTCTGCCTTTCTTTTCCATGTTTTAGATATTAGAAGAACCAGTTTCCCTCTTCTTTTCCCCAATAGATAATTATCAATCTCTTCTCTTACCCTCCTACTCCATCACCTCTGTTCCACAGATGCCGTGTTCCTTTTCTCCCAGATTGTCTCATTCATATCTAAAGAAATTTGGAATATTGTTCTCTAGTTTCACTCTGACTAGAAGTTGGTGGCTTCTGTCTTATTGCTAAATGAGGGCAGTTTTTTCCCCCTGAAGTGTTTAGTTGCTAAAAAATCTATACTAGCTGTTATAATATTGCCTTAACCTAGAAGTGTCTTGTCATGTACTTTAGAAATTCAGTTTTCATCCTGATCTTCCCACTGACACCAGCCAATGCACATGTTTTGATCTGCCCTTCCTTTCCATTGCACAACTTATGCCAACACTACAGGGGCTAAGGCTAACAGGGTCTGTTATACTGCTCTGTGTGTAATAAAGGTGGCTGTAAGTGCTAATCAACAAGTATTTGATATTGTCTGTATGTAGTGAGTATATTACTCAGCCACACTCGAATTGGAAAGTACAAAACATTCTTGCTCATTATTTTGGAATATTTTCCATATTAATGGAATTGCAAGGGATGCAAACAGGATACACTTATTTAAGTATCAAGACAACTGGACACAGCAGAAATTTAAGAGAAATTCTTCATTGTGTTTCTGACTTCTCTCAAGTGTTGTGCTTTTTTTCACAAGAGCTTCTCTACAGCTCTGAAGTTCCCTGATGTGTCAGAAATTGAATTATGCTCAAGCACCTTGGACAAGTAACTCACCCCACGGAGCAGGAGAGCACAGTTTGTACCAGTCACTTGACAGTAACACCACTCAGATTCCCACACAGAGGCTACAGATGTTTGCTGACCTTAGGCAAAAGGGGTGCTTGGCCTGCAGGAAATACAGCAAGGTTCCCAGTCCAGCCCAGTCCCTGCCTGGAATACAGGCGTGGCTTTATCATGGGAAGTACGTGTGTCTATGTGTGAACAGAAGCAGGCAGGAAGGGGAAGCACTACTTCTTTTCTCCTCTTCAAATTAGAGGGAGAAAAAAAAAATCAAGAATTAAACATCGCCAACATCAGGATGTGGATGACCCAGAGGATGTTCTAGGACGTCTGTTCCTCAGTGGCTTCTTGTCCTTTATGGGTGTTGGGCTTTTTTGTGCGAAGGTTAGTGAGCATTGACCTTTGCCACGCACATCCACCGCCCACATCCTCCCTGCAGCCCGGGATTCGCACCAGCAGCTGCTGCCCTGGGATGATCCCACGGCGGCAGGCACTCAGACTCCACTGAGCATCATTCAAATGGCTCTTTATTAAATGGAGCTCACAGGGAAGAGTGAACAGCACAGGTGGCCCTACGACCCTGCCGTGCTGGGGACCCCGGGCAGTGCAGCACTGAGAGCACCTGCTGAGGGCACAGCAAGGGACCAAAGTGGCCCCGTTTGGGTCAGACAAGCTATTACAGGGTGTGTGTGTGAAAAAAAAACAACTCCATACAGCACTTCTGCCGTGTGACGGGATGGATCATGGCGTGGCCAGCAGGACCAGGGAAAGGATTCTTCCCCTGTACTTGGCACTGGTCGGGCTGCACCTGCAGTGCTGCGTCCAGTTCTGGGCTTCTCATCTCAGGAAGGGATTTTGAGGTGCTTGAGCGAGTCCAGTGAAGGGCAACAGAGCTGGGGAAGAGTATGGTGCACAAGTCCTGGGATGAGCAGCTGAGGGTGTTTAGCCTGGACAAAAGGAGATTCACGGGAGACCTTCTCATTCAGCCTGAAAGGAGGCTGTAGCAAGGTCGGGTTCGGACTGTTCTCCCAGGCAATCAGTGACAGGATGAGAGGACACAGTCCTAAGCTACGCCAGGGGAGGTTCAGGTCGGACACCAGGANGGTCCGTGAGGGCCGCGGCGAGTCCCGCGGGGAGCGCTGTGAGAGTGTCGGGGCTCAGGGAGAGGCAGCAGGGAGCGGCTGAGGGGATCGCAGAGCGGCCTGAGCTGAGCTGGGAGGGCCACACAGGGTCCCCGCACGGGGCCGTCCCGGGGATCACGGCCGGTGCCCGGAGCGCTGTGCAGACAATTCTGGAGCTCCTGCCGGGCCTTGGTGCTGTGAGCGCTGCCCTGGGTAGCCTGTTCACTGCCCTGCCACCCTGCTCTGGCCGAAGGNCTGGAAGGGGCTACCCGGGGAGGCGGCGGAGTCACCGCCCCTGCAGCTCTTCGAGGAGCGACGGGACGCGCACTCAGCGCCACGGTCTGATCGCCGTGGTGGTGCCCGAGCAAAGCGCGGACTCCGCCACCTCAAGGGGGCGTTTCCAACCCCACGGACTCTGGGAATGCTCAGGCGGAACCGGCTCCGCTCAGCGGCACCGCCACCGCCGCCTGCCTCGGAGGCAGCGTTCTTACGGCCGGGACCGCGCCCGGAGGGAGGACGGGGCGGGCTCTGAACAGCCAGCGCCGCCTCGGCTCCCGCTCCCGGCCCGGTTCCCGTTTCCGTTCCCATTCCCATTCCCCGCTCCCGGCGGGAGCCGCGCGATGGCGTCACCCCCGCGCGCCGCCGCCGGCCCCGCGCCTGCGCGAGCGCCGGGTGTCAGTGTCGGGGGCGGCGGCGGGAAGTGCCGGGATATGTCGGGATATGTCGGGGTGTGCCGGGGCCGCGGTGAGCGGGGTGTGCCGGAGCCGCCCTCCCGCACNGGCTGCGGGAACACAGCGCGGGGGGATCGGGATGAGGGGGCTGTGAGGGAGAGGTGGGGCTGGGCTTGTACCGCCCGGGCTGTGCTCGCCACACACGGCCCGGAGACCAGGGCGGGAGGTGAGCTCGGCACTGCTGGGGAGGACAGATGTGGCTCGAGGGGGAGCACATCTGTCTGGGAATGGAAATTGGCCCTAAGTGGGAAGTGCCATAATGTTTCCCAGAGCGCTCTGTGCGTGCGGTGTGTGTCTCACACTGTGGTGGGATCTGCAGGTTTGTGTTCCTGGCTGGGTTTATGCCCTGGAGCAGCTCCGGGGGTGTTCGTAACGCGGCTGCTTCGCACGGCCCCGTGTTCAGGCTCAGCTGGACGTGCTGTGTTTAACTGGCCACTGCACACCTCGGCCTGTACGGGTCTTAAAAGGGCGTGAAACCTTGGTTTGCACTGCAGGTGGTGAGCTCTGCAAAGGGACATTTTGGGGAAAGTCAGATCGGAGGGATCGAGGGGAGGAAATGGATAAAGACTCAGAAGGGTAAATCCTTATCAGACTTTTTGGGGAAAAGAGAGGAGTGTAAAGGGAAGGTGAAATGAGTTAATTTGGAGACGGTTGAGCAAGTCAGTTCTGTCATACATCCTAAAGCTGAGTGTTTTGTGCAGATAGATTCCTAAATCGGTTTGTACTGACATGGATTCCTGGGCTTGCCAGTTTCAGAGTGCTGTGGGAGCTCTTTTGATCTGCCAATGTAAGTTTGATGTCAGAAAGACAAACTCTGATGGCATGTCATGGACAAACAGACATGGATGTACTTGTTTGCAGATGTTCTGATATTCACATGCACAAAGATTTAGGATGAAAAAGATTGTCATAAATTACCATTGTCATCTTAAGATTTTTTTTTCCCCATTTCATTGGATGTATTTATATATGTGTGTGTTGGAGCTCAATCCCTGTGAAAAAATACCTCTATTTAATATAAATATTGCTGTAAGAAAAATAACACATTTTTCATAAGTTTTTAGTGGCACATTCCAGTGTCTTGTAGGTGTGTTCTGCTTTGTTTCTGATTTGACTGTTCAGGTTGTGTCACTTGTAGAACAGTTATTGTAGACTAGTTAGGGGGTAGCTACACTCTCACACTGAAGGAAGAGGGAGCAGCCACTCACAGACACACAAATGTAACTCTCTCAAATATTTTTAGCAGAGACTCTACAAGTGAATGAGAACTCCCTTCTGCAGAACTGAGGTGAAGAACTTCACCATGGGTCAACAGATTTCAAACCACACACAAACTGTGATTAACAAGTTGCCAGAAAAAGTAGCAAAGCACGCCTCTTTGGTTCAAGAGAGTGGTTTCCTAACCTATGAAGAGTTTCTGGGAAGAGTAGCTGAACTTAATGATATGTAAGCCTTACTTTATTTCTTTGTTGTTAGGGGTTTTTTTTTATGTTTTACAGAGACCTTGTATGGAATATATTGTTCTGTACTGGCTAAGACAGAACTGGCCGTATGGTTTTGACATGTTTCCTTCAGCTCTTGAAGTTTCTATAATGGTTGTAATTGTCCTTCAAAACCAAAGCCATTTCTCCTTAAATCCACTTTTCTCCAATATTCTTCTTCCAGCAAGTGTTGCTGTCTCTTACAAGTTCACAAATGTAGACATTTAGCAGCATCTTTTTTTTTTAGTGTGACTTGTCTTCTCCCTTGTACCACCCACCTAAAGGTGCAGAGCTCTGCCCTTCACTTTGGGTTGGCAAGAGCCTTGCAAAGACAGCACAGCAACATGAGGAGGTGGCACCTGAGACACAAGTGTTGGTGGCCACCTCTGCCCCCTCTGGACATGCAAGGCTGTCCCTCATTAACGATGAGTGTCTTGCTGTGTGGAAGCAGTGACCTGGATAATCCCAAACAAAAGGCTGCATAAGTAAGAGGTTTCATAGCCTGCCCTTTGTTTGACCATGAAAAGAAGGGAATAAAAAGGCAGCCTTGTCATTTTTACTTTGTATTTGTGTTGTAATAGTGATAAAGTGAAGTGGAAACACACACACTGAATAAGGGCTTTGTAGTGTTGGAGGTTTAACTGAAATGTGAATTTGTTTTCAGTTTGGAAATTGTCTGGTCATTTGTGAATGACCTTCAAGAACAGATAGTCTCTTCTGGGTAGACATATAAATAGATTTTGAACTACATTACTTAATGTTTTGCATGAGAATCCAGGCATGTATTGGTATAATTAACTCCAAAATACTGTTACTCAAATGGTTTTTTCCTCTACAGTGTTTACTTAAGCCTGATTGTAGTTCAGCCTATTCTGATTCTTACAGAATAGACCATTGTGCCTGTGTTCATTAAAAAAATAAATCCCAGATCACCTGCTGTTTTCACTTGACTACATTATTGTTGTTATTATTATGTACTAACAAAAAAAACACCTCATCTGCATATGTTGGTACTTGCAGGCTTCTTCTAATCCAGAGTGAGGAAATAACCTTTCTAGATTGAACATAAGACTGTGTGATTACTGTAATAAGCACTGAGAGCATATTTAAATTAAAATGTCCATAAAGTACATTTGCTTGTTGCTGCTGGATCAAAGGGCTTGCACATCATTTTCTGAATTTTTGTGTGCAATTTAAAGCAAAATGGATTGTGTGTTTTATATTTAATGAGGTGCTAAGAAGGTCAGTACTCTTTACTTGGATGTCTGTGGGCAGACATCTCTGTAAGGATAGAATCTCTCTAAGGATAAAGAGCAGATAGGTGAACAGTAAAAAATTCCACTGTGGCTGTGACTGCTGATCTTTGCACATCTGTCACAGAGCTGAGTTGATGTTGTTTTATTTCAGTACTGCAAAATTGGCTTCTGGACAAGACAAACATCTGTTATTCGAGGTGCAACCTGGTTCTGATACTTCTGCCTTCTGGAAGGTGATTGTTCGGATCATATGTACTAAAGTAAGTTTGAAAATTCCAATTTGATGGGCAGTTTGGGGGCAGATACTTGAGGACTGTCACTTCTACTGATAAAATCCCAAACCTGCTACTTGTATTTTGATACAGGTGATGTGTTTAAGAGTGCTATTGGAGATAAATTGTCTGAATTCTGCATAAAGCACAATTACAAAAACACTTTGATAGCTGAATTTAAAGGAATGATACTTTCCAGTGGAGCACACACAGTCCTTTAGTTACAAATTGAGATGATTTGTGAGGTCAAGTACTCCAGTGATAAACTGGGAACAATAGTTTGCTTGTAGTAGAAGTTAGCCAGCAATTTCAATTATTATTAGTTGAGCTACTGTGGCTGTATATGGTCTGTTTCCTTAGAAAACCAATCTGAAAGTCAAACGTTTAACTTAGTTGGAAGTCCATAACAAAAGCTTTCCAAGTTTGCTCTTTGTGATGAGATTTTCCCCTCTTTCCTGTCAAGTAACATCCTGGAATGGTCCTGAATCCACTGAGCAATCTTAAGGTGTGGTTAACCAAGCCAACTCTCAAACTCTGTTTGAAACTAACAGTTTGTAATTTTCTGTTTACTTTTAGTTTTGATTAAGGCATCCATCACTGTAGGAAATTTTAAGTTCAAGTATCAAAGGACTGATTATTTTGTTCATTGCTGGAAATTTAACCCAGTGCCTACTCACAACTTCATTCATTTGAATAGTGATGGCAAGTGCCTTTCCCTAAGAGTGTGGTCCTGCCTGTGGTGTTTCTCCTGCTGCAGCAGCTGTGTGTGCAGGTCTGCACTCCTGCCTGGAGCAGACTGCAGCTTGCTGATGTGGGGTTGGACATTTAGGGAGGTGGCTGCTGCCACCAGAACTGCAGTGCAATAAAGTCATTGTAAGCAATGTCAAGTTAAAATCTGATAAGTAATTGTAAACAATTCTTATATCTTAAGATAAATAAAACAAGTGGCATCGTGGAAGCTTCCAGAATCTTGAACTTGTATCAGTTCATTCAACTTTATAAAGACATCACCAGTCAAGCAGCAGGAGTTCTTGGACAGAGTGATACTTCTGAAGAAGCTTCTGAGGGTTTGATGTCTCTGTCATCGTGTCAGGCCAGCTTGTGGATGGGAAGGTATTTTGATATACTTTAGCTTCTGACCGGTTACAACATAAGTATTTTGGAAGTTGTGTTTAAAACCTGAATTACAGATGCCTAATGATCAGAACTTTGCTGCTCTTGGCAGCTGCAGGCTTTGTATCCCCACAGATGCACAGCACTCCTTCCCTTGCCCCAAGGGAGCTGCAGTGTGCTTGGGTGAAATCCTGTGGTACTACCTTACCTTAACTTCAGAACAGCCCTTCTAGTGATCAGTTCTTATATAAACATGGTATATGTTCAATCTCCTGGATAAGGAAACGGAATCAGCTGCAAATCCAGGGGGTTTGACAGTGTTTGTTTAAACACATTTTGTTATTGTTCCACTTAAACTTTCTCTTCCTCTTACATTTTGGCATGTGAAAGTTCCCGTCTGTTGCCACTAGAAACTCATCAATTATGGTAATAATTTAGATTGTAAGACTGGAAAAATGTGAACTGTCTCACACGTGTTGACATTCTGCTTTGTTAAACAGAGGAAAAACAAAAGGCTGAGGTCAACACCTGCAATAACTTCAGTTCAAACTGAATGTAACAGCAAGAAGCCTGTCACCCTTTCCCTGTGTGGAAATGTTGCTACCAGTAATTCCTTACGTTTCACTTCCTGAATTAGCTCAGAGTTCTAACTCAGTTTTAAGAGAAGTAGAGCTAAATTTTACAAGAAAAAGTAAGAATTGGTATAGTTCTCTGTGTTAACCAATGATGAGCTGGTGGTCAGGTATTTTAATAAAATAAGCTGAGTGAATGTGTTGTCTCTCCACTAATAAAGCCCACTGGCTTTTCTGAGTAAATTGAAGAATGTATTATTTTCATTTAACTTAATTTCCTGTTCCTCTTGTTTTGGGACAAACCATCTTAAATTACTGCCTGTTCTAAGTTACTACAGTTCTAGAATTACGTACTGAATTGTGGACATGTTTGGGAAAGCATATTTCCTGTTTCTTTCACTTATACTAAAATACATGTTTATCTGGAAGTGGGCTTTTGCTTCAAAGAAACAAACCAAACAAAACCCAAATACTTTTGCAAAACAACTTTATACACTGCTAAAGTCAATGAGTAAGATAGAAGGTTTCCCTTGTGAGTTTCTTTTTCGATTTTCAGACTTTTGAAATGAGGGAGGTGAGCATCCTTCATGTTTGAAAACTTCATTGCTTGCGGCAATATTAATGACAAATAACAGCAACATTTTTCAGCCTTGCAACTTAGCTGTCACTGTCTAAAAATAGCAAATGTTATCTGTTTCATTCTTCTTCTTATCTTAATTTCTTCCACTGGAATAATACCCCATTTCTCTACAACATCCACTTCCTATTCAGAGCATTCCAAAGTACCCGTAAGTGGTTTATGTTTTCTGATAATGAAGGGACAAGCATTTCCTTAGTCTGTCACTCTTTTATTTCACTGTTTCTTCAGGAACTTAGTCCTGTGACTAAATCCTAGTTCACAGAAGCTGTATAAATAGGGTTTGTATACTTGCATGTGTGTACAGGAGCAAATCTCAAAAATCCAAGTGCTGTCAAATGTTAATGCTCAGAGTTGCATGGGGGAGGGAAGTGAAAGGGAACAGGTCCAGAGAACACAGTGTGCTACTCAAAAGATTGGGTTTTTTTGGAAACTGTTGTCCTCACTGTATGCAAATCACCATCTGTAAAAAAAATCTGTCATTCAAAGTAAGTTCTACAAAAAGCAAATTGAAAAGGGAACCCCAAGGACCTACTGAAAAATAAAATAGCAGCATGGTGACTGCTGTCCATGAGCTGCTAATCTGTGCAATTAAAAAACTACTCTGTATTTGACAAGCTCCCTTGTCAAGAGCAAAAGTGTCTAGTCAGGAGCCATTAAGGCAACTGTCTCCCCTGAAATGCCCTTTTGAATAGAACACTGTCTTCATGCCTCAAGTCAGAAAAGGGATTCCCAAATCAGGAATTTTGGAAAACCTCAGCATTTTAGAACATTTACTTGGTTGTTTTGGAAGTGAGCCATGACTATAGAATTAGGGAACTTTACATGTCCAGATAGGTCAGTGAAAGCCAAGGATTCTCTGCACCTTGTCACTCTAGAAAAGTCTTGATGGTGCAAATATTTGAGATACTACTGTTAGGAACTCTAGGTACAGATTTCTGTTATTTGGGGAAAAAAATAAGGCAGATAAAATGACAGAGCCTGTCTCGGAGTGATCTCATTTTTAAATTTCCCCACCAACAGGAACATCTAGGAGCATAACAGGGAAAGCTGTGGTAACATTCCACTTCAGATTCCTAATTTGAGGAACAATCAAATTGGAGTGGAGTGTATTGTAAGCTAAAATCATCCTTTTCAGTCTAATGAGCAGTTTAGCTCCTGGCATTGTGATGGCATGTGAAATTAGTGAACATGCATTCTAATAGTGATCCTCTTGACATGCATGTTTTTGTCTAGGATATAAAAGCCAGCACACAGAAATTTGGCAGAGTTCATTATGAAATAGTTTAGCCTGATGTGCTGTGGAAGGAAGGCAGGTTTTTCTGCCTTTAGTGTAAACAGTGTTCCTGTTCTTTTGCCCAGTCATATGATACATAACAGTTACAACTCCTCACACTTCCTTGTTGAGGTGAAGAAGGATTTACAGAGCCCTTTGCAGCTCTAAGAGCACCTGGTACAAAAAAAAAATGCATTTCTAACTTAGTTTAGTTCCCAGGCTGCTGTTTGCTGACACTGCCTGGGATGACTTAACTGGTCCCTTCACAAGTTACAAACACAGATATTCCTTTCTGTCCACCACTAATTATTATGGAAAATGTAGCAACTAGTTGCTAGGGCATAAATGTGAAATACCTGGAAGAAAATAATGGCTTCTTTTCTGCTGCAGGGTTAAACAGCTGACAGATGAAGAGGAATGTTGCATCTGCATGGATGGGCGTGCTGATTTAATCTTGCCCTGTGCTCACAGTTTCTGCCAGAAATGCATCGATAAATGGTAATGCAGATTAAAGGATATGAATTCTTTTGCAGTATGTACTGGGTGTCTGACATATTATTCAGTTTGGTCTGACAGATTCCTTAGTTCCCATATAATTTAATGTCTGAAGATATTTCCAAGCTAATGTATGTATGGTACGTAACAAACGTGTAAAATCAGACTGCAGCAGATGGAAGGCAGGATTTTTAAACCTTACAAAGAATTTCATTTTGGAAAAAAGACACGTAAAGGTGTTCTTCAGCATTTGTTTTGTAATTTCTTACATCTTTTTATTCTTCTAAAACTAAATTATTTTATTCTTGCCCAGAAACTAGAGAAGATGATATATGTGGATGCTGGCATGTTATTTTTTACAAAGTCTCATTTAAAGCTTGTAAGACTATGCAGACATGAAGGCAAGTTGGACTGTCTGTCACTTATCTGAGGGGATTTTTTCCATGCTTTAACTTTAAATAATACCATTTACTGATTTAAATATATCAGACTTTTCCAGAAAAATAATTCTTTTCAATGGCAGCACCACCTGCTTTATGTGTAACATGTATCTTGTAGTGTATGTTCAGCATCATAGTAGACTGAACAGCTTTTCAGCTTCTGGGTCTCTCTGATACACCAGTTGTTGGAAGACAGAGAGACAGACATTGCGTGGTGGAGGAACACAGCTCTTCCCTGATCACACAGGCATGCAAGGATGAGGCAGGAGTTCTGGCAGATTGGCATTGGGGGTACAGATATGCTCTGTTAAAGGCTTTTTTTTTTGCTAGTTAATGCAAATAGTTTTCTGCATAAGAATTTGTTCTGTGGCTTTTTCAAAGATTCACCAAAGAAGTTACTCTTATAACCCCAGCCTTCCACAAGGTAAAACCATAGTAAAAATCACTGGATCTCAGAATATAAGAAGTCATCTTTTTCTTCTGGGAGAATATTTTATCATCTATCAGCGACACAGGGCTTAGTCTAATGACAGTGGTGGCGAGTGGATTGTACGCTGCTTTGGCTGATGAATCAGCTGCAGTCCTAAGTTCCAGTTACCCTTTCTTTCATAAGCAATTTAAAAGTTTCATCTCTTCTTAACTGAGGCATTTAACAGAGGCTCCCAGCTCAGGAGCATAATTTTTGGGACCCCTGAGTTGGTGGAGGAGGATGGGACCCTGAGGGACCAGTTCTAAACTTTATTGGGCTGCATGATTTAGGAAAAAGGTTCCTTCCCTGTATCCAGGAAGCTTGTGGGGACTGGTTTCTGAAGTACTTCAGCTGAACATCTGAAGATAGGAAGAGTTAATCTAGACTGTGGATTTCCGTGTAAACTTTATGGACGTGTAGCTAGATGCATTCTCTTTAACCTGAGCAAATGATTATGGAGAACATGACTCCAAGTTTCCACTCAAGGAACTCTGAACTCCATTCAGAATTGTTGGCCAGTCTTCCTCACAGGTTTTTAAACAACAAAAAAAATCCAGTTAACCTGATCTTTCTTGAACTTCTTTTTGAGTTTTGGGATTTTGTCTGGGTTTTGTCTGTCTATCTGGGTGCTCTTTGGTCTTTTTTTGGCCAGGAAGATACAATCAGTGAAAAATACTCATTTCTCTGACTTCCAAACAGGAGTGACCGTCACAGAAACTGTCCTGTCTGCCGGCGGCAAGTGACTGGGGCGAGTGATTCTTGGGTGGTCTCAGATGCACCTACAGAAGACGATGTTGCCACTTACATCCTTAACATGGTAGATGAGGCAGGGCAGCCTCACAGACCCTGACACTGGCCAAGCTCATCAGAGCAGAACCACTTGAAGCTTTCGTTTCCATGAGCATCTGTTTTTACCTCTTGTTGCCGTTCTTCCACAGTCTGTCTCTTACTTCTGCTGTGAATCCATGCTGCTGTTTTAAAACACAGGGTGTATGAGCAAGTCTGTGTGTTGTGTGCAGTCTTAATAATTAAACTGTACTTTGAATAAACTCTTTTGATATTAACAGTTCAACTACTAGATGAAGCAATTTACGACAGCACAACTACGACTGCTAACTGCTGTTTGAACATCACCATGTACTGCTACAGAGATGAACCGTATCAGGTGGCTTGACCTCACAGTTCTTGCCCTTAAAAGCAGTTACTTGTAGTTTCACAACAATGTGAATAAAGATGATGAGTTAGCACTAGTGAATATTAATTTGAAGTTTTACTGCTGAAACTTGAAGATGTCCCACTGCGTATTCTTCAGTAGTCAGTTGTTGCTGCTTTTAGTGTTTACAGATACTTACTTCAATCTGTTCTGTTATGACTTTTAGCATTAATTATTTTAAATTTGTTTTGGAGAGTGTAGACAGCTCTGTAAATGTACTTGTCCACTTCCCCTTATTCTTTTAATAAGACTTGTCTTTTAGAATATTTTTATATGAAACTTAGAATAGTCCTATTAGCATGGAAACACTAAACAGTTTCATACACACTCCTGAAAACAGTAAATCAGTTGCTCTATTTTTAAACTTTGGGCATATCTGCAGACAAAGCCTCTATTTGAATTAGCAATTAAGGTGTGGTTTAGTCTGATGCTGTGGTTTTATGAGCTCTTCCTGAGTTTTTGAAGTGATGAAATTGGAGTTACAAGGTGTTCAAAGAGTTACAAGGTAGTAATCTAAGAGTGCTGTGCTTTATATCTACCAGTGCAATAGGCTTTTATGTAGCAGAGAGGAACTTCAACACTAATGTTGCTTGCAGCGAGATGTGCATGTGACAGCTTGGCAAAAGGGATAGCACAAGTGGAATGCAGTAGTATTTTGTGTCTAGCAGAGTAAAATCTTTAAAGAGCTGAGTTTAGGCAGTCTACAATTGTTAGTATTCAGGAAACCCATCTTAAGCCTCCTTTGCATATAGGTAGTGTTAGAGAAATGAACTGCTGTTGTAAAGAATTAATGAAAAATGGTTTTTAATACGTATTAACGAAAGTTTTTTTTTTTGTCATACAATAGACTCAAGTTAAAATATTCAAGTGTAGCATTTGAGGGAATATCAGTATAAAACTGGCTTACTGTAAGACTGCATTTTTACTTACCATATACTTGTTAAAATTCAGTGATGCCATAAGGTAAGGCCTTTCATCACAGGTTCTGAACTAAAAGGCACATATAGATATGCATATTTAGGTTATTTTTCTTAATTGGCTACAAAGTGATTTAAATACATGGTAAACTAGATCTTGAGAATCTATTATGCTTCAATTTGTTGAAGAACGTGCACAGCATATGACACCTGTTTGAGCTTGGCTTATGGCACAGTTGTCCAATTTTTCATAGACTCTGAGACAGATAAGCAATGTACTCTTCTTGTGTCTATTACCTGAAAGCCAGTATGACTTAGAGTGTAAATCTGTATTTAAAAATCCATTTAGGAGTGTATATAGCTTAGAACTCCTTTTTTTCCATTGTTAAGCCATTGATAGCAAATGTATGGAGTGTTTGGCTGCATAAAGGCAAATATTCCTAATCAGACACCACTTCCATTCTTTTTGCTTTTTGAGATTGTGTTAGTTCATGTTCAGAACTTTAAAATAACCTTTGAATTTTTTAAACTTTTTATATCACTGGAACAGAAAGAACATCTAAATGAAAGCTTCAAGCTAACTTTATTTTTCAAGTGTTTCAAGAATTATACTTCTGAGATTTTATAAGTTGACTTTCTGCTGAGAACTTACATGAACTTCTTAAAATGTAATTTTATAATGATGCAAACAGGTTGTTAATTGCAGCATAATGACACTTGCAATTACAATATAAACTAATGCAAAAATTATTTGAATAGTGAAAAAGTAAACTTTTTATTCTGTACAGCTTTTTTAAATTAAGTTGCTGTAATTCACACTGCTGTGATGTAGGTACTGTAATGTGTGCCTTGTAAAATATATGTACTGTATGTTATATGGAAAAATAGGTAAACTAACACTGAAAAACTAATAATTTGGGACTGGTTGGTATTACTTAGTCTAAAGTGCAACATTTAGCAAAAAATTTTGGAAAAGAAATCCCATTGGCATGGCCATAGCAATGAGTTCCAGAAGCTGTACCTTGAAAATGTGAATTACTGCAAATAGCTGTTGGCGGGGGGCATTAGAACAAATTAACTTTCTCATGTTAAGTGAACATTTCTTACAGGTTTAATGTGAAATTGTAATTTAAACATTAGAGATGGTATTAATAGCTAAGGGCATTCCGCTGTATTAAACTTTGTGTATGAATTGTGCAATAAAGTTGCTTTGGAAGAAATGTCAGAGTTCTTTTAAGCTTAAGGGATCTCTTGGGTTTCATACCACAGAAGTCTGGAAACTGAGTTTTAATTCAAGTACAATTGCATTGTACAGGTGGTGTGGTTAAAAGCATGTCTTTGTGAGTCAGAGCTCTCTTAAACTTCAAAGGGTGGTATTAACAAGGTACCTTAATGCAGCTCTGCAGTAAAGACATCATTGAGGAGCAGCTCCATTTTGGGCATCTCACATTGCCACAACCCTCAGAAGGCTGATGGCAAATTCCTGATCCCANCAGTTCTGGAAATGAGGGCAACCAGTGAGATTTCTGTGCCATAGGTTTGAACTGAACTGTTAATTCCACCCCTATATAGCTGTATGTGCCAATTGCTGTATTTTTAGAAGGAACATTTTAGCTGTGGTTCTTTCTGGTTTGTGTCCTGCTGAATTCTGGAATAGTAGGCCCCTCAGGGAGCCTTGAAGATGTTTGATGTAAGTAGGAGCTGTATGTTAACCTGGCTGGCCTTAATCCTTGACACTGCATATATAGAATTCTTTAATTTTGTATGCACTGCACACACTCTGCAATGGAAGTAATTTCATTGTGACTAGTACTACAATAATTAATTATTTTTTGAAGATAACTTACCAAAGGTTTTATCCTCACGTGTTTTAGGTGGGTGAATGAAATTCTGCTTTTTTATGAGTGTGTCTTAAAAATTAGTAATTTCAAAACTGAATTTTTAACTAATTTCTTCAGATATTTGGTCGTAAGGCCTAGAATTTATCATATGGCAGTATTCTCTAAAATTCTTTTCCTATTGCAATGTGCTGCTGACATTTACCTGAATGGGACCTTGTGCTTTTCCAGTAACCACAGTGTGCAGTCACCAGATAATGTGTTGCTGGGAACCAGCCATGTGCCAAGGAATCTTTTATCTCTGAGGGATGTGACAGCACATTCTGCTTTTGTAGCTGAGCTGTCACAATGTTAATTAGCAGATGTTTGCTTATGTATTGCTGACCTCACTAACTGAAGGAGATTCAAATATTAAACACAGTACATGGGGTTTGTAGGGCTAATATTAAAATTAGCAGTTTTGTGAACTTGGGTAGAACTTTTCACAGTGTCTGCTGGAAGAAGAATTTGAGCTAATAGGGAATTAAATGAGCACTCTTTAGATTATTAGGTAAAAATGCAAGGTGTTTTTACAAAGTAAGTTTTAAGTAGCTGGAAACCTGCACTTCTTGAATCTGGATTTGGAAGAAGGTAGGGGTTTGATACAACGGTTCCACACTGATGTCATTCTCACTTTAACAGACCTTCAAAAAATATTTTGGATATGAGACAGTACCTGATAGTTATGGTGAATGATTAATGAATTAGGGGTGTTTGTGCCTCACATTCTGTTCTCCGTGCCATTTAACGCTGGTATGTAGTGCCTTGAGAGGTGTGGGGGAGAAATACACATCCTTCAGTTACAGGCGAGCCTCACCAGTGCTGCTCCTGCACAGCAGTAAAAGGTTTGTGATCTGAGAGACGTCACATTTTAATCTTCATCTAAAAATCTTCATTACATTTCTTACTGAAGTAGCTTCTGTTAAACTTTTCCTCAGAAGTCATCATGACTGTATCAGGGTATCTGTGTTGATACTATTTATTTAAAATCTGTCCCTGGTTGCCTTCCTAGTTGTGTTTCGTCACACAAAGCTGTTGCAGGTACTCACAGAATCTCAGTACTGCCTAAACTGTTGTAGCTGTGAGTGTCAGCACCTTTCCTGCTCCCATCTAGGTGTTTTGACTGGCACTTTAATACCTAGAGGAGGCTGCAGAATTAGGAAGAGCTGCTGTGTGCCCTACCCTGGTGCCCAGGTTGGATGATGAGGGAATCAGGGTGGGCACAAAGAGACAGTGAGGACAACAATGCAGTTTCCCTTTCAGAACTTTATACCAAGTCTGAACAGTTGGTTTTCATTAACAGTTTTAATTCAGCTAAGCTTTTAGCTGCCTCTCCTAAATACTGCTTATGATCTTCTTTCTCTGCACTTGGTGTTTCTCAATTTTCATGCTGGGGTAGTCCTTTATTTTGGTTTAGTCTTCTGTACTGCTAACAGTTTAATTGCATAGGTTTTCAGTTCTGCTTACATGTGGAGACTGAGGAGCTGCAGTTTTTGTGAGAGGTACACACACACAAACTGTAACCATATTCTTTTACAATTCATTAGTTTAATGCTTCCACAAGAGGCAAAAGATAAACATCATTTAACCCAGGCACAGAAAGAAGCAGCAGTTTTTACAGACACCTTTTCAGACTTGCATTTTAACTAGGCAAAGAGAATGGAAAGGTTTAGCCCCACAAGAACAATGATATGGGAAGATTAGGTGACTATGGGGTGAGGAAAAGAAAGTATTGTCGAGTAGCAGAGCAAATGCCTTAAGTTTGCCAAAGTAACAGAATGGAGAAGAATCATTAAAAATTGTTCAGGTAGATAGGTTGTAAAGATCAAATAACCAAACAACCAAAATTAACCATTTCAGGTGAAAGTGTAAAATGCTCTGAGCCAACAGATTTAAGGAAGTCTTGAATAATGTTTGAATCTTACCCCCACTGAAATTAGGAGAAAATAGGATATTCATCCATTCTGAAGCAACACTTAACCCATTCACCACATACAGTGGTGGTCTTTCAGTTTGAGTAAAACAAGCTGTATTGTAACCAGGTTTGACCTCAGCACTGTCAGGGCAAATCACCCACTGCCCTGTCTTGCATTTGAGTCAGTGTGTACAGCACTGACTCACACAGGATCTGCTTTTCATTCCAGCCACAGCCTGAGACCACAAGGTTATTCTGAACAGCTTCACATTAGCACAAAATAAAAACAGAAAAGAAGGTGAAGATTAAGAACTGAACTTTTGCCTAATTAAAAGATGACCAGAAGAGATGTAGTAGTGGAAGCTGGAAAGGATGTTAGTTTGTTCCCTTGAATGTAATAGTATTAGTCCAGGTTACTCTTAAAAGCAGCACACAAGCACAGAAAGCAGAACTTGTGGTCAGGACCACTTCTGTGTTATTGTGATTATTGTCAAAATCCCAATTACTGTCCATTAACTGAATGTTCAAATCCACTTTTTTTTTTTAATAAGAGCTACAGACCTAATGTAACCTGATGTGTTTGAGGTAAGTAAAGCTGAAAAAGTATTCAACATATACAGATTTGGTATAATACTAAGAAATGTGACAACAAAAGCAGCACTGATAGTAATCTTCAGGTGAAACAACTCCAGTAAAGCAGCGTTTTTCAGATGGAAATACTTATAATTTAAATTCTTCAGCTAAGCATGTTGTGTATTTAGCCTGGATGCAGATGCTTTTCCCAAGTAAATTATGTTATATTGATAAAATTTATTAAGAACTTCTATTAATGAAAACAAGACGTCTGCATTTTATGCAGCTAAAATGTTTGAACCATGTTTTCAGACTTCATCCTAAGAAAATTACACTCACCAATTCTGAGATTGCATTATATGAGCTGCTGAAGTTTCTAACAGTGAAGCCGGCAGACACTGCTGACTAAAAACTTTAAACAATTTTATTCTCATACAGTTGAGCAGCATAACATGGTTTCACATGAGTGTAGCTGCACAAGGAACACAAAATCTGGCACTAGTTGCACACTGCATACATGGAGCACTGAAGAGCTGAAGTCAAGTTTCTCAGCACCTGTCTGCAGCCCAGTTTTTGGATGAAGAACATCTACAATCACTGCAGCTCCCTACACATGACACTGGCTAACTGTAATGGTGCTCCTGTGTCTCAGTCTCCCTCAGAGCAGCCTTATTTCTGGCTGCTTCCCAGCAGGCTTTAGGTTTATCTCCCTCTTAGGGGCTCTTGCAGGGCTGCACAGCTACAGGAGGTGATGAGGAATTCCACCTTCCCTTTATTTCAGTGTCATTTCCCTGCAGTCGCCATTCAGGACAGAAGGAGTGTTAAAAAAGTGTCCTTGTAGGTGTCACCCTGAGGAGAGAGTGTGTCTTCAATGCATATATATATTTATGCCACTAATGAGTCATTTGGTACTGGTGGTGTCACCACTGCCACTTCTGGCTGCCTTTACAAGGGAAAGTGAGACCTATCAGTTCTTCAAAGGAAGGATGTAGGTGCCCAAGCCCAAGTGGCACAAAATGTTGGCTGTAGTACAACATGAAGGGTTCTAGGTCAAGTGAGGCTTGGTTGGTTACTTTTATTTGGTTTTTAATCATTAATTCTGAACGCCAGTTCTAAGAACCCCAGTGTCCCTGTGTGGTACATCAGACAGCCAGGTCTGTAACCTGGGGCTTAGGACGTACCTTAGGAACTGCAGGCCTTTAAATTGAGTAGTGCAATGCTGGACTCACAGGCACCCACACCCTCTGCTGCCCTGGCCTCGCGTTTTTTGGTGCGAAACCACGTGCAGCTTCTACAATACATAGATGCCATCATGTTATCACCTTTAATCCTTTCTGAATGAGTAGTACTGTGTCTTAAGTATGATCAAATAGAAAAAAGATTGCAAGTGGTAAGTATTCCAGCAGCAGGATTTTACTAACCACTCCATCATAAATAGTTGAACATAACATGAAGTGACAGATTTCAAGTGGGCTCGCTTCTGTATAAATAGACAGCTTGACTTCCCTTTCAGCTCTAATCGACTAAAACACAGACTAAAACAAATGTGTAAAAATATGTCAGAAGTAGGACCAGAACCCAGGTCTGGCATTTCTACCGCTGATTCATAAGAACACTTCCTTTTTTCAAGTAAAAAATTTCTCTTTACATGCAACCAAAATTATCTGCATAAATTTCTAAGTAATTTGAACTGGCATATCCACATATTTCCATTACAAAGCAATAAAAAAGGTGTTGTCAACTTTCAAGGCAAAATTTTCATGATATAATTAGACTCATTACAATGTACAATAGTGATTTTGACACCATGTTTTGTATTTGATAGATTAAAAAGCATTGATCTGTTGTTCTTCACTGACATCCTATGTAACAGGAAGCAATTAATTAGTCACTAAGTAAGATCACAGGATTTTGGTTTTCCTTGTTTCCTTGTTTTCCAATATAACTGCTGAAACACTGAGTTAAAAACTGTGTCAGAACACCTTCCAGAATGAAACGGTAGCCTTGAAACTATAAACCCAATATAAATTGTTAATGAATAAAGGGTTAAATTTAGCAGCGCTAAATGCCACGATTGGTACCGAGACTTGCAGGACACACCCAGGTGTGTGTGCACTTGTCAGCATCCATGGGATCCTCAGGTGGCTGGCACAGATGTGCTATGGATATTCTCCCTTGTTTCCCAAGCTACAATACAGGGCACAGTTAAGACATTATGGAACAAGTATTACATGATTCTAAGTTTGCATTTAATATTTACAGCAATTTTAAAAAGCCCAATGTTCGTAAAAACTGAAATCTTTGCAACGAGAATAATGCAGTAAAAGATGTCAGCAAACGCTGTTTGCCTTCCACAGATCCTCTCTTCTTCTCTGTAATCAGTTATATCTTGGTAGCATCAAAGACAGATGATTCTGTGTTAATTAACATCTTATCCTGCTTAGGAGTGAAATGTTCTGGTTTCTCTTGAGTTTGTAACTACTTTGACAGAGTAGAAATCTCTTCTGTTCTCATGGCATCAGACAGGAAACTGAGTTCATTGCACAGTGTCTCGTACCTGAAGGCCATCCGGATCTGGGCAACATTTGTCTTTCGAATGTCATTTCCCTCAGGCCCTTCTTTACAATAATTCACCCCTAAGAATTTCTGTTTTTCCTGTGAACGGGATTAAATGTTAATGAATTACATGAAGAAGTCAGTTCAACTGCTTTGATTTATTGCAGAAATGAGTGTTTGTTAGTTTAATGGCTCAAGTACAAGTGAAAAGAGCAGCTTCAACCAGCTGGCCATTGAACTCTACCTCAGAGTCTTAACCAGTTTTGGAGATATTAAGGCCAAAGTTTATACATGTAATCACTCAGAAGTGCTCTCAGCATGGCTTGCTAAAACCCTCTGTGCTGGTGTTTGGCCTTCACTGCTACATCTTTCATGTGAGAGGTCAAAAAGAGGTTTCTTTTGTTAGTTAAATGTGGCACAAGAGGAAAATGAGTAGTTCTCACTAGGGAATATTGGAAGAAAGAACAGAATGTACTTCTGAAGCCCCTTCACATACCAGCTCCTGGAGAGGAATGTTCAAGAGTGACATGGAAGAGAGGATGTTCTAAAATAAGTCCTAGAGAAAGCTTTGGCTGTACAGAATTTTAAAGCCAAAAGAAAATTTAATCTAATCTGACAGCCTATCTAAACCAGAATATTTTCTGAAGTACTCCCTTCTAAGCAAAAACATCTTATCTTGCTTATGACAGGCAGTTTATTTTTACTTAATGCAAGACGTGATGTATAAAATTACTGGCAAAGGAGTATCACCCAAATAATTAAAACTTTGCAACTGGACACAGAACTCAGTATAATATAAACAAGCATCTGGTCTCTCTACATGTTTTGAGAATTCCAAAACAGCGTTAATGGGGAAAAGTAACATTAATACTTAACATGTAAAGTAAGACTGCATGGCAGATACTTTGTCAGTATTTCTGGAAGAGGACAGGGATGTGCAAACATACGTCACATAAGCACCTGCTGTTCAGTGTTCAGACTACTGACTTCTCAGTTCCAACTTGCCCTAATATTCACAAAAAAGATTTTCCAGCCATAATGACATAATTACCTTATCTGACAATCCACTCTGTAATACGCTGTTTCTTGCTATTTCACACAAATCACAGGTACTTAGTTTCCACACCTGGGCTGCAATAGCATATTCTTCCATGAGAGCTTCCTGTAGCACCAAAATGTATTTGGTATTAAATTATATGTAAATAAGATAGAAATGGGGATATGTACTCACTACTAATTAAGGAATTTATACATGCTCTTTAGACAGCTGTGAAAAATTAGAAGTTTAAAACTATAAAATCACAATTACTATGAATAGAATTGTTTATTTCAATTTCCCCAAGGACTACTGTTAAATAATGAATAGGCATTGGGTATCCAGTTATCTTAGTCTAAGAAATTGCAGCCTGCAGTCCAGATCCTTAGATGCATTTATTAGGCAATTCCAAAGGAGATCCCAGGGTAAACACCGTGGAGGACCTAGTTGCAAATCTTCACTGTATACACACGTGGACAGATTTGCAGGGCAATTTCTCATTCCAGCCCTTCCACAGCAGCTGTAGGGGCTGTGACAGCTGAGGACCTTCCACACCGTGCCTGGGATGGTGCTGTGGTACATCCATCCAGAGTCTTCTCTAGCAGAGGCAGGTCCCGAGCCAGGAGCCAGCCAGAGTGAAGCACAGACAACTGAGCCATGTCCAGGCCACTCTGGGGCACAGCATGACACAAATCAGTGCCAAGCACAGAATGAGGGCATCAGAACCAGTGACCAGGCACTTCTGTCCTGCCAGGCCACCCAAGGGCAAGAATCTGTTTCAGTTCAATGAGCAAATAGCTCATATGTCATCTTGACATTCCACATCATGTATTTGTAATGTACTTCCCCAGATTTATTAGTAAGGAAACTGGACTTTCCTGGCATTCTAGAGGATTGTTTATGAAGGCTCAAACCTCCCTTCAGCCTCATCCTTCATTCTATACTTCAACAGCCAACACTGGAGAGGCAAGAGTACAAAAGAAACATAATTAGGAAATCAGACATTTCCCTCTGAAGCCTAACAGTGAGTAGTAGACTGAGAATGAGGAGGAAGAAGAATGAATGAAGTGACTCAAAGATATGACATTATATCCTAAGCATTGATATAAAACAGGTTTCAGGTCATTCTGGACCTGTGTGGTATTGTTGCCAAATTCAAAGTCAATGCTTTTTACAATTCTTACCTTTGTGTAGTGAAACTGCATAGGATCATCTGTGGAGAGAGAGACATGCAGTCCCTTATGGAGAAATTCCCGTAGTGGATTTTTTGAGTACTCCAGGAATAGGCTGTTGTTACTAAGTGGAGACATGGCAATGGGGATTTGGGCAAGATAATAAAGATACTGGAGGACAGGACTCTGCAAAACAAAAGACAGTTAGCATTTAACAGCACTATGGGATAATGAAAAAAACAAGGTTTTCCCTTGGATAAAATTGAAACAGAGGGAGGACTAAGATCAAAAAAACCAAGTTGGCATTAAACCCTGAGTTCTCTAGAAAATATTTAGAAGCCTGAATTTCAAATGTTACCAATCTTTATAAAAAGAATTTATGTTCTTCAACATATGTACCATCTTTTCAAAAATCAGCTAATATTAACTGTAGATTAGTAAGTATATATGACTATTACTAGCACTGCATTTGGTACTAACTGCATGCCTCCCCCCAAAATCTGAAAGTGCCTTTATTAGTGTTAGTGTTATTAAGATCTGCTGTGTCAGCTTATCACACCAGGCCAAGCAGGAGAGGGTAAGTAGAGAATGCTTTGGTCACATACAGCCATAGCACTAATCTGTCTGGGTCTAATTCTTAGAAATTACTAGTTATGAGCATAGTATCAGGTATGATTTTAGGCAAACTTCTATATTCTTAGATATTCTGAAAAATGCAGAGAATTTTTCAGCATTAACCAGAAATACACAACTTATAAAGGACTTGATTCTAAAAAACTACAACAAACTCAGTGCAAGTCTGCCACCCACTGACCAATTATTTTAATTATGAAACAGTGCCCTACAGATGAGTTGAGTGATATTTTTTATTAACTAATGTGCCAGGAATTGTAACATTTGTTCTGTCAAAAGTCAAGTTCTATCTAAAATATTGCTGTGTTATACATCTGTGTTAAATTTCTTGATCAAAATAATCTAACCCTTAATGAACCCTGAAGTACAGAAATGCCACTCAAGGAATATGACCTTTGTTCCTGCACAGAAAAAAACAGAGCTTTCCTTAAGTTCTTTTGGGACCTAAACCAGGGAGTGGTAACAAGTCTAAGCAAGTCTAAGTTTTTTCAGTGTAATTTTAGCTCTGCTTGGGGTAACCAAGAACAGGTACTGCCAAATATGTGACATATCTGAACAGCTGATCTTCCCTATAAAGACACAGCTTTAAAATACTTGCTCAGGAAAAGCTCTCTTTTTGTAGATTAAAAAATACAAAGTTCAGTTGAGCTCATTTATTTCACTAAATTATAAAATAGTTTGGTTTGGAAGGGACCTTAAAGATCATTGAGTTCCAATCCCCATGCAATAGGCAGGGACACCTTTCACTAGACCAGGTTGCTCACAGGTCCATCCAGCTTGGATTTGAACATTTCCAAGGGTGGGGCATCCACAACTACACTGGGCAACCTGTTCCAGTGCCTCACCACCCTCACACTAAAGAATATCTAATCTAACCCTGCCCTCTTTCAATTATCCCTTATCCTACCTACCCTTGTGAAAAGTCCCTCTCCAGCTCTTTCAAAGCCCCTTTAGGTACTGGAAGGTGCTACAAGGTCTTCCTGGAGCATTCACTTTTCCAGGTTGAACAACCCCAACTCTTTCAGACTTTCCTCACAGGAGAGGTGCTCCAGTCCTCTGAGCATCTTCCCGGCCTCTTCTGGATCCAACAGATCCAACAGATCCTCTGCATTGGGTTCCCCAGAGCCCCCCGCAGTACTCCATGCCAAGTGGAGTTTCTGACCAAACTGAAGAGTTACCTGTGCCTTGCTAAGAAAGTTAATTAATGGGATAAAGTAAATTTGGTGGCTGCTGTTTGAACCAGTGACTGATGTCTAAGCACAAAGGGATTGGTTTAGGAGCAACCAAAATACCTTCTTCAAGAGCAATCCGTGAGAAATGTTGTCTGCTGTCAGGAAGGCTGAAACAAGGTGTGTGATAGACCCAGCTTCTCCACAGTGAGGTCGAAAGAGAAAAGTGCACATGCCTCTTTCCCTGAGGAAATTAAAAGCAAGTTACACTAACAAAAAATGCACTGTTCTTTACTGATTTGATATATAACTGTCATTAATATGGGAATTTAAAAGAAGAAAATTAAAAGTTACACATTCTCAGTTTGATGTGACATCTAATCATGTTTAACTGTTGTGGCCTGCTGTCAGAAGAGGAAGTCCCTCTACCCAGGCCCTTTCCACCATCTGGCATATTTGTGTCTTCCTTCTTCTTTCCTTCCCCAGTTACATCTCATTTATCAATTGCCCTTCCTTCTTCTTTCCTTCCCCAGTTACATCTCATTTATCAATTGCCTGGCTACTGGGAAAAGTTACTGAACACATTTTATTTCGAGGAACTGACAGATGGTTTAGTGAACTGATACAACCTGTGGCCACAAAATTCCTAAGTCAAAATGAGGGAAGAAGTGGAAGCACATTACCAAGAGTTAGCTAACACCATCTAGTGTGATGAGAACCTGCAATCTCACCAGGCTCAGCAGAGATGATCTGGGTGTGTTAGGTATTACACTAGACTTCGTACTGCAATTTACAGAATTATGTTATCATCTATATTAAAAGTGATGTTGGGTTTTAGGTTATAATGGACCCTGTTACTCAGTGCAGACCAGTGTCCCATAAGTATCTGGAGATGTTCAAAACACAGAATTTCAACATGGAGTGCTAGAGTATAAGGCAATTCTAGCACAGATGTTTAATAAAATTTCTCCTGAAAATGGATGTGAGGATATAATCCATCCTTGCTAATAAAAACTATAAACCAGTTTTCTCATGGACTGGCTGCATTGACTCATATACTTGGAATGTTGAACAAGGTGAACAGTTTTACTGGCTCCTTGATGCATTGTGTCATTATCTCACCTAGCTGTAAAGAATATTTAAAGATTATCTGGGGGGATTTTAAAACAGTAGTTGAAATGACTTTGAGGTAAAGAAATGCATACGTTCTGACAGAACCCGTCTTTGGAATTAAATAAAAGTGTGTAAAGGAACTCGGGAGAAAGGGGTGATTCAGATATCTGCTGTAGTGTGTTCATTCCATTATACAATTTAAACTAACAACTAGGCCTGTTTGTTGCAGGCACAGGGTAATTTAAGGTGGGTGTTCTCACTATGAGTTTGGATCAAACAGGATGATGGAGAAAGAAATGCATGAACTAGGGGTGGGAGAGAAAAAACAACACTTGGAATGTTAACTTGGATGAAATGTTAAAATGACAAATCTGTGCACCTTCTACAGGAAAATCCCAAAACATTTTATAAATAATAATGAAGCAAATCTTTGCAAGGTAAGTGATGACACCATCATATCTGTGGATAACCGCACTGTTCCTCAAATGGAATCAGTTGTGCAGAGCACTCAATTGAGTCAGCTGCAAATTTAGCAACATAACCTCACATTAAATTTCAGGCTTTACTGAGCCTGATGCCAAAACCTGCTTTGACAGTCTGATCTCACATTCAGTGTTGTAACTCCCTGCATTACGTAAGCAGGCATTGGTCTCAAAGGTAGTAAAACTGAGTCAACAAGCATGATACAGAGGTGCAGTTTATAATTGTGTCTGATAGCAGCAACCCTTAAACCAGAATTTCACATCATAACTTAAATTAGTCTTAAATTACCAGGAAATAGCAAGCTACCAAAAGGCAGGTATATTATATTTAGAAATCCACTGTGAATCCAAGCAAAGGTCAGTGAGTCAGTTTTGTGGGGTTTCTTCTTTTGCTTTGTATATTTAACTTTATATACTCTA
>VYZS01077846.1:27786-43768 GCA_013400695.1 Neodrepanis coruscans | reverse complement strand
GGGTTCCCGCGCGGGCGCTGCGCAGGCCGCTCTTGCTGGCCGCCGGGGAAAAGAAAGGGGGGAGGGGGCCTCCGCCGGCTGCACTGCTCCCCACAGCACAGCGGGAGAAGGGGACCATCAAAACGGTGCTGGTGCTGCCCGCAGTCCCGCACCACTGGCCCCTGGGCAGGCCTCCCAGCCCGCGTGGGCGGGGGGCCCAATCGCGCCCGCTGGACCCCACACGGCCACGCAGCACAGCGGGGGGGGGAAGGGACCACTGAGCAGTGCGGGAGTTTTTACCTTCAGTTTTTTAATCCCACGACAAAAAGTGCATATGAGATTGAAAGAATATTGTTGAATCACAGCATGGAGCCACAGATAATATGGATATATACACTTCAGTTTTACTGAAACAGACTTTGAACTGTCATAGGTTTAGATAGCAGTTAGTGAAATATTTCATTTCAAGGAAATTATTTGTGTGTGTGTGCATTTGTGCCAAAAGAAAATATGATGTTAATCCAGTGAGACTTGGATCCCACACTACTTCAAATAAGATTAAAGGGATTGCCTACCAGGGTGAAGTTCTATTAAGTTTATAAATATTCATTGCTATATTAAAAAACTTAAAGCAGACTAAATTTCAGTTAATTGCTCACAGAAAATAATCTTCTTATTTAAAAGAATACTGTTAATTAGATTTTCAAAGAAAAAAGAGTGGGAACTCAAGAGTTTTGTACAACTAGAGGGCTTCAGGCAGCTGAGTTTTATGAAACACAGAAGTGATCAGATCAATCATGAGGGTTAAATTTGTTACCAGCTTGGTATGAATATATTTTGCAGTTACAAGACAGTATCAATAAGTTTTAAAGGATTCATTGCAGATGACTGTTCTCAACCAATCAAAAGTTCAGAAGTATTAATTTAAAAGCTACAGAATCCCTAGCCACATCAAGCAAAAGTAAATTAGTGAAAAACTTGAGCTACAACATGCAAAAACACAGACGAGAGGAATTAGAGTAGCAGACTCATCTGTATCAGAGGGACTGCCGTAAAACCAAAACAAAAGAAAGCACACCTCTGCCCTCCAACAAATCTTGCTCCCCAGTATCAGTAGACAGCACAGCTCACACTGATACTGTAATGAAGAGAGGGGCTAAAATGTTTTGTCAATACTCAAAGAATTGCCTGTTAATAAATGTGTAAATAATATTAAGAAAGAAGCATTTTTCTTATAATGCCTTGCTTGTTACTTAATTTGTATTTTCAGCAACAGCATTAACAAGGCATACTGTTGGAATTCAATAAGAAACAGGAAAACATCAGTGGTAATGAAAAGTGATTTCTTTGTCAAGAACTGCAGGGAGCTCAAGGTTAAAAACAATAATTTATCTTGTATTTGGTTTATCACAGGCTGGAATAATCTAATAGCTGTCCGATAAACAGACAAATAAATAAATAAACAAACAAAGAAATGTTAAATAAATAAATAAATAAATAAATAAATTTGTCTGCATGGGAAAACAAATGTGAAATGAACTAAAATGTGAAATGATAGGACACTAACTTGTCTCGGTAACTCTCCAGGAAAGCACTCCTACTTTGCTGTAAGAGTACTGCTGTGAAATGGATTTTACCATGCTTTGGAAATATATTAAGATACAATGCATTAAAGTTTTCTTTGATTGGACATTTTCTTTGCCAAACAGGCAATGTAAGAATGGCAACAGTGAAGTAAATACATGCCTTCTTCTCATTAATTTCCACATGCAGACGGTTTCAAAATAAGTTATTTTAGTTAAAATCTGTCACCTAGGCTATGCTGGTAGAGAGAATCCACTTTGATTATTTACACTAAAGGTTAATCATCCGTTTAATAAAGATGTTTCTTTTCACACTTAGAATATATACAACCTTGTGTTTCAGTTCTTTTTTTTTTTTTTTGTTTGTTTTTAATTATTCAACAAAGGAGGCCTTTGGTAGTCTATTATGAACATACTGAATGAAAAGAATTCTTAAATTCAGTGGAGAAAGCTCTCATTAAGTTCAGAGGATTTGAAACTGCTTTAAAAAATCCTAAAAAGTTTTGTTACCTTTTTTCCATTCCTTCATGGAGTTTATTTTCCAATATGCTGAGTAATAAACATTTTGTTGAACATTGTGGGAAAAAGCACAAAATAAAACTGATTCATTATAAGGGTTAGTCCATGTCTTCTTTTAGGCTGTTTAACCCCAGTCAGCAATCAAGCTCCATGCAGCTGCTCAATCCCCCACCAGCGGAATCAGGGAGAGAAGTAAAAGGGTAAAAGGAGAGCAGCACCCTATCATGCATAATGGTTACTTGTAAAGACAAATATCCTCACTCTGAACATCCCCTCTTCTTCCTTCTTTCCCCCACTTTCTATAGTGAACAGGATGTTCTATGGTATAGGATATGCCTTTGTTCAATTTGGGCACCTACCAGGGTTAGACATTCATGCGGGGTTCCAGGAATGCAGGGACATCAGTTGATGCAAAGTCAAATCCCTTTATTATCTATATCCTATGTACATGCATGCAGTACAGTACCTCTACTTTCAGCTACATCTATAAGCTACCAGTTCCACACATGTCTACAAACTACTAGACCAGTCTCACAGCAAAATGCACACATTGTTTACAGATGAAGTCAACCTTTAATTGGCTAAAGCCATAAAACTGGCCAATACTAAAACCTCATTGCTATAGTAACCTCTAGTGTTATTTTTACCAGCAAAACCTGTTTACTTTAAGTTTCAATGTTCTTTCTCATATTCTTGTGCTTAGGCCCTTATCTACAGTCCAGCTTTGAGATACGCCTGCTGGACACATTCTGTCTCACGGCCTTCTCTCACGGTATCCAACAGGAACCTGCTCTGGTTGTGTCTCCTCCCAACCTCCCAGTTTCCTTGCCAGCATGGCAGTATGAGAGGAGGAAAAAGCCTTGGCTCTGTGTAGGCTCTGCTCACCAGAAACAAAAACATCTCTATACTATAAATTATATTCGGCACAAATCTAAAACAAAGCAGCATACCAGATATTGGGAAAAAAAACCAAAGTACAACAGACAAAAACAGAACACAAGTAAAATTGCTGCATTATTCTGCTTGGGTACCTATTATACAATATGATATAAGTTTTGCATTATTCTGAAAGCACTGTTTCTTAAATTGAGTTCCCAATGAGTCTGAGTTTAGAAGCAGCAAAGAAAAAGTCAGTTCTCCAGAACTACAATATGACAATGTCATCTAATTCCAGTAATTAATATTCCCCTAATAATTACATGACAACTTAAATTGCAATGAGATGTGTTCTTCTTCTTTGAACTTTGATTTAGAAGAGCAGTAATAAAACAAAACACTAATTTTAAAAGTTTCTCAGCCAAAAATATTAACCCTAACTCAGAAAGATGAAAGAAAAAACCCTCTATACTTTATTGAGGTATCTATGCTTGTAAAAACAAAGGTTGCATATGAATATTTCCAGTTTTTCCTTTTAACAGACAAAATAGCCTTCTCCTTTCCAGATTAATAATTTATAGAGAAAAAAAATCCCTTAGATGCCGCCATCTTACTCCTTTTTCTGCCTGTGTCTAGAAAGTAAATGTGCTTATTCTGCTCTAACAAAATAATTATAAATTGTGATTCACAAAGACAGCTTGCCTGATGCCACATAAGATGGTTTTTTAAAATAAAATTTTTGATCTTAAATAGTAAAAAGATTCTTACCTAACAAATTCTGTAAAGGTAACATAGGAAATCATAGTACAAGTCAGACATTAATACATCTCATGGAAATATCTGTGAATGTATATTCACGCCTCAGTAGAGGACAACAAAAATGTATTTCTGTATGCATCTATATTAGTGCCCTTTTTTGCCATTTTTGGGGTGGGTTTTGGATGTTGTTTTTTTGTGGTTTTTTGTTTGGTTTTTTTTGTGGGGGCGAGTGTTGGGGTTTTTTTGTTTGTTTGTTTTTGGTTGGTTTCTTTTCTGTGGGGAATATAGGTACAATTATTCACAAATATTGCTGAAAACCCAAAACTATTCCCATTTCGTAGATTTGGATTTAATCTAATGTCCTGGTTTGGACATTAGGGGGCATTATCAAGTGATGAGAGATCAAATAGAGAAACAACAACCAAAAGAATTTATTTAACAAACAGTAAACTCGAAAATAAAATGCAAAGTAACAAACTATGCTCCTTCAGACCAGCTGCTGGGCTGGTGGAGAAAGGGAAGGAAGGAAGGCTGGCCCATGGATGGTGCTGGTACCACTCTGGAGCTGCTGGAAAATAGAGGGTGAAAGGAAACCCCAGGGGACCCCAAGGGGAATAGATACCACTGCTTGAAGCAGCGTGGTCCTTAGCACTGCACTTTGTCCACTGTCAATCCAGCCACACTGCTGCCCGGGAGGAGGGAGAAAAGCTGAGAGGGCAAGGGAGCCGAGCTGAGAGCCAGAAGCCCACAGGGGAGAAGAGAAGAGAGAGAGGAAGCTGGCATGAAAGGCAAGCCTCAGAGAGAGGCAGGACTTCCGTCCCGGATGCCTTTATAGGGTGCCTGTTCTCATGTTTTCTCGGGGCACCCTTCCAGGGCATGCCACCTCTTCATTGGACGATGGCGCTGGGTGACACCCCCTCCCCAAGACTTCACCATGAGGCAACATGTCAGCGTTCCTGCCCAAATACCTTGTGGCTGTAACCCACCGGGAGGAGGGACCTCTCGCAGCTGCCGCTGCCACTGAAGGGGTCTGAAGGGGCCCCAGGGCACTGCCCACAGGCGGCATCCCCAGCCGCAGCTCCAGGCAGCTGGCTCCACACCTGCTGCGTGGGGAAACCAAGGGACCAAGATGGCAGGGCCAGCTCTATTCATGGAACCTCTGGTGTTGACTGTCCAAGTGGCTTTGGCTAGTTGCTGGTCCCAATTTCTCCAAGTTCCTTCACCTAATGCCTTCAGGTGGGTTTTCAAAATCTCGTTATATCTTTCTACCTTTCCAGAGGCTGGGGCATGGCAGGGAATATGGTAAACCCATTCAATACCATACTCTCTTGCCCAGGTGGAAACCAGGCTGTTCTTGAAATTAGTCCCATTGTCAGACTCAATTCGTTCAGGCATACGATGTCGCCATGAAACGTGTCTCTCTAGGATGGTATTCTGGGCCCTGGTATGTGGAACAGGGTATGTCTCCAGCCAGCCAATGGTGGCTTCCACCGTGATAAGCACATAGCGCTTACCTTGGCGGGTCTGTGGCAGGGTAATATAATCAACCTTCTCCATATCTATATTTAGACCACCTCCCACCATACCACAGAGGCTTTATCTTTTTGGCCTGCTTAATTTTGGCACACATCTCACAGTCGTGGATCACCTGTGTAATAACATCCAAGGTGAGATCCACCCATCGGTCTTGTGCCCATCTATAGGTCTCATCCCTGCCCTGGTGACTTGAAGTATTGTGGGCCCATCTAGCTAGGAACACCCCCATCTTGTGCTTCCAGTCTAGATCCAAATGTGATGCATTGATTTGAGCGGCCCTGTCTGCTTGACTGTTGTTGACACTTTCTTCATTGGCCCGGTCCTTAGGTATATGAGCATCTACGTACTGAACTCTGACATTTAGCTTCTCTCTTTTGCTGGCAACTGTTACAAAATTCAGCTACCTATATGGTAATATAATCCTATGGGACAAAACCTCCAACCCCCTTTTCCTTAGTTTAGATGCAATTTTAAAGAAAAAGCTTGCAGTCCATAATCAGCTTGAAATTTGAGAGAAGGGCTTATGTGTCTAAAAAATGATCTTTTTTTTCCCATTCGTACATAACTGAGTTCATAAAAAAGGTTTGAAAAAATGACCATATTTGCTAATAACACATTTCTTTCCAATTGGAATTAAAAGAGACAGGCAGAAATGTTTTTTAAAATTAGTATTGATTATAAAAATCTCTCTGAAGGAACAAACATGCTTATCACTTAGTACAGATATGTGAAGAACCTTTAATTGCAGAGATACATTAAATCTTTTATAAACAGTAAAATTGCATGTTAGTGCCTTTAGGTTGTGTAAAATTTAAAAGTAATTGTTTAGGAACATTAAGCATGTATGTGTTTAAGCGTGTTTAGCAGACAGTAGTTCTTTCTGACCTTTAAGTAAATTTTACACAAACTGATCAAATGTATATTTCCAACTTTTTTTCCCTGATGAAATACTGTGGAATTATCTCAAAATTATTTGTATTAGAGTACTTACTCCTACCTTACTTAGTTTAAAATGGAAAAAAATGGCAAAAAGATCTTGAAATTGTATGTGCTTCAATCACTAATCCTGAGAGCTGGAAGCAAAACCCAATGTTTTTCTGGTTCTTTTGAATTAGCACAATACATTTTATTCAAAATGAATTAATATTGATTTGGCAGAAGGAATAACCGCATACTTGGATACTGACAAAGCAAGAGAATATTTTTAGGGCCAAATTTCTGACATTAATTTCCTTCAAATGTTAACAGTAAGAAGTAAACTGCACACCACAAGTAAGCTAAATGTGCTTCCAATTTCTTTTACTTAAAGGTTATAGCAAGTGAATATAATTTTCTCTGGAAAGAGAAATTGGGTTGAAATAGTAAAAGCTTTGGACAGAAGTGGCATCTGAAGTAAGAGTTAACTTCAGAACATTCTCCATCTTTTAGGTAAGGACATTACATAAGAGGAAAAAACACCAACTGTTTGCAGCCAGAAGCAATTTCTAACTTTAGATGTCAAGAAAACTGGTAAAGTAGCTGAAGGTATCCCTAAGGAGTATTATGTATCTGAAACAAATAACAAGGTAGGAAGCATGAACTTATTTTGCTGAAATACTGAGAACTTCCTTTGGAGTCATTGAGAGATGCAGCTCTCAGAATTGCTGAAAATCAAATTGACCAAAGAGTTAATCAAAATTATGCTAGATTATCATACATAAATCATACTTTTATTTTATCCTGACACTTTTGTATATGACTTGGAAGTGGTCAATGAGGCATTTTGTCCAGGTATCATTATATAGAATTTTTATTATACAGTGACAAGGCGCCACATAAATCTACAGAAATCAATGGAAAAAAGTCTGGTTTAGGAGGTAAACACTGAAACATTATTTATTACAGATTGAGAGCAACTGACCTAACTTAAAAGGCAAGGAAAAATCTGCTTCAAATATATATAAATAAGGTCATGTATTTTCCAATACATAATTACTTTATATTTTTCTTCCTTTAGTTTTTGAAACATGCACAATTGTGTTGAAAATGACCATCTAAATATAGAACACCTGTCATTATAAAAAAAGTATTTAAATTGAAATAAAGTATGAAACAAAACTGCCTTTTTATATCTGATGTCCAAGCAATATAATTGCAACATTAATTTTAATTTTACTTTCCATATTTAAAATCAAAAAAATCAGGCATGGATATTTAAATTTAGTAACCTAGTAAAACTATTTCCACCAAGGTTTTGAACCTGACTTTAAAATTCTTGGGAAAACAGGGAAATGACTGAATTGAGTTATATTTTGGATAAAAAGCCAGAATTACACAGAACATCTTTTCCCCTCCTGCAGTAGAGAAAATGAAAAGAAAATCTGTAGTTGCAGATTCTGATAGTTCAAGATATCAAATAGGAAGTAGCAGCAATATCTGTTTAGAAGTGAGCTGAAATTAATACAGTTTGTAAAACATCTGGAATGGGCCAACCATCTTTTTTACTATCTCTCCTTTATGGTATCTTGAAAGCTTTGTTTCTGCATGTTTCTGCATGTGTAATAAATGCAAAATACCAAGGTCAGAAAATAATATTACATCAGAATAGAATGGGAAATAAATATTTTAAAGGGGAAGACTGAAGTTTATCAAATTAAAATATGATATATATTTAGCAGTGCTGCCCTAAGCATGTATAGTGAGTACAATTTTGATGGTTCTTTCCATGAATTAGAAAGCAAAATTTTACTTTCTTTAAAATATCCAATTCTTATGAAAATTTTATCTGGATTATGAAAGTACTGTATAATGTTCAAGTCATTATACATTGTATAATATATTGCTTCATTATGTTATATTTAACATTGTAAAAAAATGATTGAGGGAGGAAAGAGAATCTATTGAGCAGCATTTATAACAGAACATAGTCTCTTATAAATAATGGTAAATAGAAAAAAGAGACATCATTATTGATGTTACAGGAAATTGAGGACAGTACATGATGCATAAAGGAATGTAAGAGCACATAAGAACAACAGCTTCACTGTGTGGAGATCTACTGGTGAACTTAATTTTTCTGATTGGGAAATTCATTTTAACATGAAAATATTCTAGTATTTTGAAAACCATTTTTTTTTTAATTAATAATAAATTCTTAGCCACTTTACATAGGCAGAGGGAAGAAAAACCCCCTCAACTTAAAATATCGAAGCTAAACTATTTGAATGGACCAAAATCATTCATTCCTGTAATGGCATTTTGATAGTTTGACATTTTAGCATCATAATTTTTAGACCAGGATTTTTGATTTTTAAAAACTTCTTTAACAATATTTTAGTTTTATCTCACAGAAACTTAAGGACCACCTCTTCTTACATCTTGAAAGTGAATATACTTCTTGTTCTTGTGGTGGCACTATAGAAAGAAGATCAATGTTCAAAAAAGTAAAATGTGTTGGGTATATTCCTTTAAACTGAAGGCAAAGCATACACTCAGTGCTGATGTCATTTTGATGTGTCGTGTTTTATAGGACTTACATAGCGTAATTGTGTTATTATATTCTTATTTTAAACTGTGACATTCATGAATTAGTAATTTTCTCTTTTGGGTGAGAAGAATAGGACTCAGAGGTAATAACCATGGATTTTCAAACAGAAACTAATAAAAAATATTCCTATGACGTAGAGTCATAAAAGTAAATGAACCATTTCTGAACTTTTTTTTTTTTTTTTTCCAAGTAACATTGTTCATGCAGGGTTTTAGACATTGTGCTGTAGTTTAAAGTTTTACTCTATAGCCTGGACAGATTTTTACAATATAATTGTGCCTTCCACATTTAGAAGAAATACAGCTTATCAAAAATCAAGCTAAGTCTTTTTTATCAAATCACAAATAATGGTTAAATCACCGTGATTTCTGGCTTGGTGACAAAAACATTTCATTCCCACTGCCAGAATGAATTTTCACTCCTTGCAGGTCCTCTTCAGTACTGCCACTAAGGCAAAGAAGATGATCTTTATTCAGCTGAAATCCATGTACCCCCTCTGAAGTACCAGTTACAATGTTTACTGGCAAAAAGGTAGAGCATGAGAAAATTCAAAAGAAAATTCTGTTGAGGCAGGTAAAGAAAATGATGGGGGAGGAGGGGGGGACAGGGAAGAGGGAAGGAGAAAAAAAGGCAAGGTTAAATCTCTTCTAAATGAAAATAGATTGCTTATGAAAGAACTAGGCAAGAAGGCTTTTGAATATGCTTTTCTGAACAACACCTCTCACCCCCAGTCTTCAAGATTATGTTTGTTAAACCTGAAAATAAAACCCAGAAAGGCCAGTTGACTTTTGTCAACTGAACACAAAAACTGGGCTCAACTTTCCTCTCTCTATCCAATTTTGCTATAGATTAGAGAAAAACAGTGTTTTTTTGTCAATAGATTATAGCATTTGCACTTTCTTAACACATCCTACTATGGGTGGTGTGAAAGCTGTCATGCTCAGTATTAATAGCTGCAGAGAATGCAGGCCAAAAAAATCTGTTCCATGTTCTTAATATACCAAAATAATTCTGGGAATAAGAAATTCTTAGGCAACTCTTCCAGATTGACATATTTTATTAGTGTAATATTGCGATAATATTGATAGATATATAGAGATATAATAAGGTTTTGGGGCCAAGGTACTTTCTTTAGGCTCTCTCTACTGCAGTACATTTCCTGAATCTTTTCCAACTTTGTCTCCACTATTGTCATGTATGCTATTAAATTAAAAAAAATTCAGTGGGAAAAAAAATAAAAAAGGATTTCTCTGCTTTAATTGCTGAAATGGAGCAATTTTCTATTTCAAGTCTTTAAAATGGGGCTCGGAGAGTCTGTAACAGATTGAAAGGATATTATATCAATTGCTCTTACCTACTTTTTAAGTGTTTAATAAATTAGTTAATACTTTAATGCCATTTTATGAGACAAATGTATACATATGCATTGGTATAGTGTTTTAAATGATAAAGTAGGACTTTATGGTAATTGTTGCTCATTCTGAAAATGCTCAAGGAGTTCCCAGTGTTTCAAGTTAACTATATGTATAATTGCACTACTATGAACTCTGCCTTGTAACATAAATATTCAAGCAATCAATCCAAGATATGCCATATTAGTTACTAAGTGCAGACACACTTACAAGGTTATATCTATCAATCTAATTATTTAATATTTCTGATAGAAGCTGACAGCTATAAACATTCATTCTCAATTATCCTTCTTTACATGATGTGAGAATCTGGACCCAAGGAAGCAAAATGTTTTATATGTGGTTTATGGAGCTATGTTTCCCCTGAAAGACTTCCAGTATTTAAAACTCTTTAGAGTGTTCCCACGCTAAGTGCAGCACTGGTATTAAAAGGTCAGAAAGCAGGTGCATCTGTAAAATTGGATGGCTTCCCTCAAGTTGGCATTTCGTGGGTGTATAAAAAAAAAATAATAGTAGGCAAGGATGAAAAGGTATATGTTAAATAATATGTTCAAAAAGTAAGATTAATCAGATTTTTCCCATTGTATTTTTCCTTTGTTCTCTATTAAATACTTTAATTTCATATACTTTAAATAGCTTCTAGCTATAATTTAGTTAAAAGTTATATTAAATAATCTTATCATGTGTGGAAGTAGTGTTATCTATGTTGCATTACCATAAATGTTTCTCTGTTGATATGATATTTGATATTACATTACATTTATGGCAATTTCAAATATTTATCATATTTTATATGTATTATTAGGGTTGCATAACATTTTCTGCTATTAAATAATACAACTAGAATTTCTCCACAATGAATATATTTTTCACTAAACACATCACCATCTTCTGAATTTTAGCAGCATTTAGAGTAAAACTCCTTTAAAAAAGGTAATCACACATAACATACTTCACCCTACTTTATTTTCTAACATCACATGCTGCTTTCAGTCAAAGTATGAACTCCCCAATAATCTTGTGCACTGATAAATGAACAGTATTTGAAACTGATGTACCACTGACTGCACGCTAAGCTTAAGTAAGGACTGTTCTGCAGTCCTTGGCAGAATCCAATGTTTTCATGAGAATACTTAACTAATAAACCAATAACTTGAGGTTCTAGATATAAAAATATTTCTTCAGATAGATTACATGCTAATTATAACGTAATTAACCAGACAGGAAAAAAGTACAGACTTGTGTGTCTGTGGTTGTGGTTGTGTAGAAATAAGCATGTTATATGAACCACAAAGGATGTAAAATAATTTTGTGGAAAACAACCTTAGGTGCTGCCATTATATTTTTCTTACACTATAGACCATAGTGAGAAAGTTTTAGGTGGGAGATTTTGTTTATGACTCCTTTTTGAAATTTTGTTTAATGCATAGTGTAACACAGAAATGGTATTTTTTAATTTGATTTTAGAAAACCTGAAGTCTTATCTAGATTTCTCTGAAAACTTCTTTAGACCTTGAACTTATTCTTTTGATGCCATGAAATATTTTACTCAGTTAGGATGGAAATTGTATTACACTTAGTCTACCTAGAAAAAAATATGCAAAATTTAAGGACATTTTAATTCTTTCTAAGAACAAAAGAAGATAGAACACAACCAACATTTGCTCAATTTCAAGAATGACTATAAATATAGAATGGGGGACTTAGTTTTGCTTTGTGTCAGGTGAAACATTTGTTTAGATAGGATCAAAGTGCTGCCAAGTCCAACTAGAATTTGGACTTGGCATAAAAGTCAAATAAAAATATGTAGATATAAGAACTCAATGAGCTTCAAGTAACATTTCTAAAATAATACTGTAGACAAGAAGAATTTAAAATTTTTTATGAGAAGTTATTACTTTAGATTGTGTGCTCTGATTTAACAAAATTGATTTACTGAGCAGCTTCATGTATGGAAAAGGGAAAAGTGAAAATATATATGAAAATAATTTATTTATTCAACTCTAAAATGAATAAATAAAGTTGAGAGCTAATTTAAAAATAAAAACCATAAAACAATACATATGTAAAGAAACCTTGTAAGAAATAAAATATTAACCTTTTTGAGCATATAGAATGTGAAATATTAGAAAAATCTGTCACATATGCAGAAAACCTGTAATATGCTGGTGTCGGAGGAGAAACATGATAAAAAAATACCTGCATAAGCAAATATGTCAGATAACAGAGAGTATGCTCTCTCATTAATTCATAGTTTGAAAGTTATTACTTCAGGGACTGAAGCATTCCATAACAACATTTAATCAATAAAAAGGTTATTTCATTAATTTCATTGTCTCCTGCTCTCTTCTTCTCATTTCTTCCCTCCCATTTTTCTTCACTCTTTTGCTTTTTCTTCTTATGTACAAGATTTAACTTAGTCTTAAAAAAGATACTTTGAGAGACTACATTTATTTTCATTTAATTTAACCAAAGGAAGATGCTTTCCTTGTTTTGAAATCAATATGTAATACCATTAGGGAGATGTTTGCATTTGGGCTGTAAATAAAATGGAGGATTTTTTGTAATACTTTTCTTCTCATGGTACTAAAGATTCACTCCAGAGAATCTGCTAATTCTTATTATTTGATTCTTCACCACACTCAAAGATATCCGATGTTGACACTTATTGCTTAAATGTGCACAATACCTCTGCACAGATGAAATAAGTATTCAGGCAATGAGAGCAAATTTACCATGGTAGTGGAATTCTCCTGAAATTACACTGAAACTATGTTTTCATTTTTTAATAGAGTATCCTTCTTATGAGAAAAACCAATATACAGTAAATCTGTTGGTAAATCTATTGACAGTTTGTTATGTTTTTTTGGAAGAAAATAAAATTGTAGAAAAAAAAATGTGGAACAAAGAGCTAAACACAATATCTAGGAACAAGTGAGGAGAATACAGCTTAAGTTACTAAAAGTAACCTGTTACAAAATATATATATTGAGAAGAATTCATTGTGTCAACTATTTTATCTGTAACCTTGAATATTCAAAGACATTAATCATGTTTTTTGGTTTATTTCTTTATCAGCTTTTAAATGTGAAATGCACTGCCGAACAAAGAATTTTTAGACTCTAAATGCACAGTGGATACAATACCAGATTTTTCACCGCAATATTTGCATATTTTGTTTCCATTCCTTTTATGAAGGGCATGCTGTTGTGTTTGTATGGAAGTCCATACATATTTAAACTAACTTCTCTTGGAAACATAACCATAGAAGTATCATTAGTCTTGTAAATTTCAGCTACCAAATAATTTCTTACCTAAAAATAGCCATTAACATAATATCAGCCCTAAGTGTGTTTTGCCTTGAATACCGGTCTACAGTAACCATCTCAAATCTTCTGAACTAGTAATATGAAGATATTGTTTGAGCTACATCATTTGGAAACCCTTATTGCTATCTAGATAGTAAGAAAAAATTAAGATAATCCAATTAAAAAGAAAAAGGCTCTTGACTTTAGACTTCTACATCTAAATTGTTACTTACCCCTGATCAGTACATGGGGTTGATGGATCACACTGTTCAGTACCTCTGTGTGACTAGAAAATACTTTAGCATGTGCTGTTTTCTGAGCAGCTAATCAGCAGTAGCCAGATCTACTAACTTGGATTGATTCCAGGGTATCTCATTTTTACAGGTCTCTCCCTTTCTCTGGTTTAGACCAGACTGAGATTTAGAAAACAACTCAGAGTCAGTCCTGCAGAAGTACTCAGAGAATGTCTTCCATGTAAGGCAGAAATTCTTCAGGAAATGTGTTTGTGAATAAACTGGGGAAATAATATTTAGTATACAATCTTCTTTGCTATATAAACAAACATTTTATTTCAGCTACCTCACAGATGCTGCTCCACCTGTCATTGAGTTATACAAAAGTATACAACAAAAGTAGTATACTAGTATAGATTAGCTTTAGCACTTGAGCAGATTTTTTTGAGAATTTCTGGTAAGTAGAATAAATTGTGTAGTTAAGGCTCCTAAATTCCAGGATGAGGTAGGGCTTATTCTCAGCATCCCATTACAATGTGTATTTTCCTGCTTCTGATGTATGTGTTGTGTATCAGTTTTATGACATAACTCAAATTTCCCTGTGGTTTCCAGAAAGTCTTAGACAACTTCAGGTTTGTGACTGCAACATTATGACTAGATGCTAATTTCAGTATCTACTAAATATTTCTTTGAAGAGTCTAAAAGCTATTACTGGATATAGTCACTTGCCTATAAGTGGCCAGAGATCTGTGCTGGCTTTTTTGGGATGTTGTGGTTTAGTATGTTTAGCTCATATCTTCATTTTTCTTATGACATTAATAATTCCTTTATATTTTTCCTAATGGCAACTTAAATTCAAACAAAGTTCTTGAATATAAGTTGTATGCAGCTATCTCCCTCTAAATTAATTCTTTTTTTTTTCCCTTCAGGGTTTTTTTTCCTTTGCTTACCCATGTAAAGTTTATAGTTAATCTAAAACATTACAACGTAGTTGAATAGTTCCCATTTATTTTAACAAAAGAGTCAGTGTAAACAGACTCAGGGATCTGCTTCAGTCCACTTGCCACTGCTTTGTAGATTTATATTTATAAGGACAAGTGTTTTAGAAGCAATCTACTCCATTGCTGTTGAAGATACTGGGCCTCTATGTGATACTGTAGACATAGGTTAAATGAACTAGGAATCTCTTCTCTCATCTCTGACTCATTTTAAGATGGAAAGAAATGGCAAATATAAAGCTTCTGAAAGATTAGAGTGGGGAAATAAAAAAAAAAGAAAAAGATCAATCTACCACATAAAGTTCCACAGTACTTTGTGTGAGTCACTTTTGACATTGCTACATATTTTCCTCTGTCTCTTGCCTGCTACATTACCCACCCACACTATTTGTCCTTTTCAGAATATGTGTTTTTCCAGGTATACCAAATTTTGGCTAAAAAGCTAATCTTAGCAATTATTCTGCTTTAGGCATTTATATATCCTATTTATATAGTAAATATATCTTATTTACAAAAACATACTGGTTTTGACTGTTATTTTTCTTCATAGTATCTAGTATGGAGTTATGTGTTGGGTTTGTGCAAGAAACAGTGTTGATAACACAGGGATGTTATAGCTATCACTGAGCAGTGATGATAAGCCAAGGCCTTTTCTGCTCCTCACTCCACTCCACCAGGGTGGGCTGGGGTTGCACAAGAATCTGGGAGGGGACATAGCCGGGACAGCCGACTTATACTGACCAAAGGGATATTCCATACTGTGCTCAGCAATATAACTGAAGGAAGAAGAGGGAAGGGGGTGATGTCAGGAATGATGGCATTTGTCTTCCAAAGTCACTGTTATGGGTGTGGTGGTTTTACCACAAATTCAGTGATTTTGGAGCAGAGACTCTGAGAGAAATCACAAACACACCCCAAAAATGAAGAAAACACACAAAAATCACAGTTTATTTTGCGCAAACACCAAAACCCGACAAATAAAGTGCAAGACAGACAAACAAATTAAATTTTTCCAGGGCCCGCGTTTGGGGTGAGGACGCTCTGGAGATAGTGCTTGTCTCTCTCTCTCCCTCTGAGCCCGGCTGAGAGACTCCACGGTAGTTAGAATGGGGCACGTGGTCTCAAGATCCCCTTAGCCTTGAACCTCTGCCCGGTTTCGACTGAGGAAAACAACTCAAGAAGATTACAAAACCGCGCACCCCCTTCCCTCCCTTTTAGCCCGAGGAGAGATTTAGTGCTGAAAGGGGGAAAAA
>VYZS01077842.1:0-18021 GCA_013400695.1 Neodrepanis coruscans | reverse complement strand
AGATGATCATGAGCAGCCTTGCTATGATGTGTTCCAGCTCTATCGGCACTCATGGATGCATCCCATCGAGGTGCATCAACTTGTGGATATCAAGTTAGCCTAGGTGTTCTCCAACCTAATACTTCTTGACCAAGGAAAAGTCTTCTTTCTTCTTTTCAGTTGCCCAATACTGTTTTTGCAGTCTTCTCTAAAGAGAACGAAGCCTCAGAAATTGTTTTGTCCATCCTTGTTGATGCTTACAAACATATCAGCAATACTTCAGGAGCAATGATATTCAGCAGCAGCTGCAAAGAATCAGTGAAGGCTGTTGATACTCATCTAAAGAGAAGGAAACTAGAGACAGTCCCTACTTTTGCAGTGCCTGAAACTTACTCAAGTATGGCTTACACAGGTGCAGGTCAGGATGTTGTCCTCAATGACATTACATCTAACCTCATGCTTTAGCGAAGTTGTCTGATTAACAATGTTCTTATTATTATCACCTGCTCATTGCATGATAAAACATACAAATGAAAAGAAAAATTGAACAGAAGGCATAAAAGAGTAAATTTACAATTAATCGAAACCTTCAGCCTAGATGTTACAGTTCAATGTAGAGTCTTGTTCATTGTGCTGTAGGATTCTGACACACATATAACAGCCATAATCCTAGCCCCTTCCCCACCTAACCCTGGTCCTTCTTCAGTTCAGTAATATGGAGGTTGTTTTATGTGCAACTAAGGATTCAAAGTCAGTATTTCCAACAAGATACACTCCCTAAACTAGAACATTACACTTAATAAACAGGTAATTGCGAGACACATGGCCATTAGCACTCTAAGACACCTATTTTTTTCATGCCAGGTCATCCACATAGTAAATGTTATGATCCAGTTTCCTAGGGCTACCAGGTTTCTTTCACATGGAAACACTGAGAACTCCATTACACCCTTTCAGGTACTAAGTAAGTGGGAGTCTGCAAGCCAGAGGAGCTGTGACTTAGCTGAAGCCCCTAAATGTTACAGCTGGGTACTCTTTTTGTTTAAAAAATTCTAAACTAAATCTAGCTTGATTCAGCTACAATACAGGGCTACCACATTCCGGCCATGTATAGAGACAAGTAATTATGGTTTGTTCAGGGGGTATGTGACTCAGATATCAAGAACACGTCTCCCAGTTAATTCTTTAAGGATTTGATGGCTGGTAGCCCTGGACAGTAGGACATGGGAATTGTTACCTTTTTTTTCCTTGATCTTAAGCAGCCTTGTGTTCCCCATTTTAATGGCAAAATTAGAAATTATTTCTGTTAAAGCAAGATGCCTTTTCAACCAGCAAGAAAATAATTTCATGAGTGCTACTCTTTTTGTTATAGACATACAGCAACTGCCTTTTACATGAAATTCTCAGACATTTACATTTGAAAAACAGTACTGAGTTTGAATACCTCAAGGAGTGAGGACATAAAAGCATAGCTTTCATAATAAGTAATTTTTAAAGCTAAGCATGGTCACAATTTTTTCAATAGGTGTGAGGGTTTCCTAAAAAAATTAACATTTTATCACCTCTATTTTTGAAGTGTGACTGATTGTATTTAAAAGAAAAATGGGAAGAATTTTTTTCTATGCTGTATTTATGAATGGCAAATTTCATCCTTGAAAGTTGTAAAATGACTGAAACATAAATCTTACAAAAGTAATGTTTAGAATAAGCACAATAATTCAGACCTAACTTGCATGATCCTAAATAGGATTCTTTAATATATAATAGAGTCCAAAGTTTCATAACTCTTGTAATAAATCATTTAGTCTGGAAAAAACAGCAGGGTCATGCTTAGATGTGCTCATTTAGATTTATAATTTCTTTTAGCCTGGTTCATAAGACCCTAGCCTCAATATCATTAGTGAGTTTTGTAGGCAATATAAATATTAGTCAGAATTTTTGCAGAAGGTTAATAATTTGTCCTTAAAACTCACAGTTATATTGAATAATTTTTGCACATCATTAAATTAATCTGTTTTCTGTCCAAGTCTATAAAATCCTTTCTCACAACATTCTAGGCATTTCAACTCTGCATGGAAAATAGCCATATAGAGGGATTTCACATTAAGTGACAGTAATATTAATACCAAAACAGGAAAAAAACCCAAAACAAATCCAAGACTCCAGTCCCATATTCAGTATGTATCATCAGTAAAAATTAGATATACTGATCAGTGAAGCAATTTGCAGGCAGGACTTAGGGAATGAGAAAGTCTGGGGTTTCCTGCCAGCTGCATCACAGAGTTCCTGTGAGATACTGGTCTTATCGTTTAGCACTTGTAATGCTGCCAAGCCCCAGTATCCAAATTAATTAACCAACTCTTCCTTTCACCAGCCATTGAGATTTTAAAAAATTACCACAGATACCTCTTGTTTCTTTGCCTTCTAAGCTGGTGGGAGTCCTGTTTTTCAGGTTCTCACCACTGGCTTCCAGAACTGCACACATACTCCATTTTATTGCTGAATAGAATGTATGTTCTCAACACAATCTTTTGGCTCCAGAAGCTGGAGTGTTCACAAGAAATACACAAAATCTGCAGTGGAACCAAGAATTGGTAACTTTGTTTCTTTGTGGGTCCTGCATGCTATGAGAATTTTCTTCCAAAGAGTTTGTTCATGTTCATGGGTCTCTGAACTGCTCAGGAGAAAGGTGCAATATCTATGCTGTGCATAAAATGAGGTAACATCTAACTCTGAAGCCTGTTCAGCTGTTGGGCAGGCAACTGATGAGACTTATCCAATTTCTAGAGCCCTTCATCTGCTCTGTGGAATGAAAAGTAGCTGTATTTATGTAAATAATAATTGAAATGCCAGGACATGACACTTGAAAATATTTACTACATTTTCTGTGCTTTATTTGGGCCAATAAAAACATGTTACTGTGTACTGCAAACGGTTTCCTCTATTCAGCTCTTCACATCAGTTTGTAACAAGATGGAGTTCTGTTCCTGTTCTCAGATATATTGATGACTGTTAGCTTAACCCCACCTCACTTATTGGAGTGGTGATAGTGCAAATAAAGAGTCACATTCAGCCCTCATGTCTGTCTTCTGCATGTGATCCCCTCTGGACTACGATATATTTTCCCTAAACTTCACACAAGCACCTGGCATCACTTGTAATAGCGTGCAGTGGAGATACATTTTTTATTACATTGACTGTTGACTTTCTGGAATTGTATTCTTGCAAGATTTAACTGCATACAAAATAAATGTTAATAAGGTCTTCTTTGGGCTTGCACAGACTTCCATGCTTATTTTATTTTACTGCACTTCAAAGTAATTGTTAACTATGATATGGAAATATAGAAGGAAATCTCTCTAGAGAAGCATGACGAAATTACTGAAGCTGGAGAACCATAGAAAACAGAGCTACAAGGGTCCATGAGAGGTTGTACTCTGAAAGCATTTGGTTTAACCTGGATTTTGGAATCCATGTAACATAACAATGTTACATCAATTCAAAATTGTTCTTTGCAGCAGTATTGTTTTTAAAAGGAAGGATACATGTTTCTGAATGCCTGGTGAAATAAAGTAAGTTGAACGTTTCCTATTCCAAAATAGTTTTCAACACATTGGCTCTGACTCTCTTCCCACTCATCACATCTCATGGCAGTGCAACTCTGAAGAGATACTGCATTTGTAGTTAGTGACCTCTTCTTATAAATGCCAGAGAGAATGGAATCAGATACAGCATACCACAAAATTTTGTGTACTGGTTCTGTAATGAGAGAAACAATGCTTCTTGAAGTAGCAGGGGAAAATGGTCCTCTGGTGTGCTTTTCTACAGCAGCCAGGAAGAACTAGCAATATGGTAGAAAGTATTTTTAATGTTTTTGACCTCTCAAGTTCCTTCCAAAGTGCTTTCATGTGCTTCAGGAACTGAGCTGTCACCCCAGTACCAATTACTTGAATTCTCTAGTCTCTTTCCATTACTCTGCCAAATCTGAGTTTCTTAATCCATTCCCTTGTTGGAGGGGAAAATCTCCCTTGCACCCATAGAGATTTAAGTGACATTAAAAGGCATGAGAAACCATACACTCATTTGCCTTTCAGCAAGGAATTAGTTGTAAAAGCAGGAAACTGCCTCTGACACTTAAGGAAAAAAAAGAACAGACAAATTACCTTTAAAGGTTACTGTCGTGGTTTTACCACAAATTTAGTGATTTTTGACAAGAGATGTCTGAGAGAAGCCACAGACACACCCCAAAATGAAGAAAACACAAATATCACAGTTTATTTCGCACACACACAAAACCCGAGAAATAAAGTGCAACAAAACAGACAAATTAAGCTTCCCAGGGCCTGTGTTGGGATGAGGATGCTCTGGAAATAGTGCTGGCCTCTCTCTGAGGCTCCCGGAGAGACGCCGGGGTAATTAGAGGAAGCCCACAGCTGACCTGAGGACCCCCAGCAGCGCGAGGTTCCGCTCAGCTTTTTCTGAAGAAAAACACTCAAGACAGTTAGAAACCACGAGCCCTCCCCCCTCCCCTTCCCGATAGCCCCCAGGAAGGGATTTAGTGCTGATGGAAGAGATGTGGTCTTTGGAACCTGGGCAATAGCTGCAGATAATCACCAGACCACCTGCNGCGCCGCCGCTCTGCAGCTCGGCCCGACCCTGCCACGCTCCGGCGCATGGGCGCCGGAGCCGGAGCCGGAGCCCCCGCACCGCCACCGCCCCCACAGGACGAGCGCGGCTCCACCATCCGCCCGGCGGGCACCAGGAGGAGCGGAGGGAAGACAGGGATCCGCCGCCCTCTAGCCCCAGCCTCCCCACGGCTTGGATTAGAGGTACAATCCACCGTGCCCGGCTCAAGTCCTACGCCCTCTCCCCCAGACCCTCCATGGGCCAGCGAGAGCTCATCGGATGCTGTCCGCCGCAGCGTGCCTGCCGGGCTGCACCAGGACGGGCCCCGCTCCGACCCGCGGGGCTCCAAATGGGACCGAGCTGGGAAGGGGAGGAACGATTTACATTCTTTGACCCACGACAGTTACTTGTAGGTGAATGCTTGCAGGATCGGGCTCACAGAAAGCACTTGTTGAATTAATTTGATCTTGCATTATCTTTAATCTGTCTCGGTATCACTACTGAAACTGCAGCCAGGCATCCTGTTTGTCTAAGATCCATATATTTTTGTCTCTACAGCTGTGAGAAAACAAGTCACGAGCATTTTGCTGTCAATAAAGCAGAATCTTCTCTATGAGTAATGTGCTAGTGGCAATACACCAAAATATTGCAACTGAGAGTGCATCAGGTATATAGATTTTGACAGAAAATTAAATTATAGTAGACAGTTCTATTTCCTTGCCCCTTCATTACTTCTGTTAATGATATATTCAGATCAATAAAACTATGTTAAGTAAAAGAGAAAAAGAAAATCCCTCAGCTGTGTTTGGAACCTATTCCTGAATCTTTCAAATTGCTTTTCTTAAATGAAGAAATAAGTTTTTCCCAGCTCTCTTGGGACTGAATTTTCTTTTGTCAGATGAAAAAGTAATTTGAGTCTAAGGGAAAAATCAAATGAACAGCGTGATAGGGTGTTGCTCTTTTGAGGGACCTTTTACTCTGCTTATATGCATGTAAATACTTCTATGACTGCCATTCTTGCTTTAACCACATTTTCCTTGGCAGCAATTCTCCCTCTCCCTCCACACCTATCACATATCTATGTGACCTTTCTTTACTTTTCACTGCTTAGCAATATCTGGCTTCTGATAACTATCAATTTTTGTGTTCCCAGTAATTACATCACTGTTGCCCTCTACCACTTTGTTACATTCAGGTTATGTTTCTGAGCTTATCGTAAAACAAAAAGCTGCTCAATCCAGGACTATCTGAGAATTCATCAAATAACACTCAGAACAACATACCCTTATATTGGGAGAATGGCAAAGAGACATCCCACATCACTAGCAACACCACTGTGTTACGCTACTACAATGCAAACAATATTCATCACAATTTTCATTTGAGTTTCACTCAAATTATCTACACAGATTGCTCCTGTAGGAGTATGTCTCAGGTCCCTAAATGATAAGAGCATCTGCTGCAAGTAGCACTGACTCTCTGAGTGATCCCTTCTGTGCAGGGTTGGAAGCTGTGTGAACAACAGCAATTCCAGGGTCGGACTTCAGAAGTTGTGGAGTTGTGGAGTCCTATTAATGAACATGTGTTTCCATTTATTTCTATAGGACCTTTTTAACCTGTCTGGACATATGTGTCATTTGCCTAGTAATCTTCAAGCAAGTGTGAATTTAGTGATATGGATTTACCAGTGGAAGGGAATGAGGTGGGATATAAGGAGGTGAAAGGCTAAGGGGGCTGTTTCTCCTCTATGAATACCAGTTGTTTCAAGGCAGGCAAAGTGGTAGTGGGGTCACAAGGCAGTGCCTCCCTTCTCTTCAGGCTGAGGCTGGAGCTGAATTTATCTGCTGAAAGGAAAGGCACATATTGCTGTGGTCCAGACTCAGCATTGGAGGTGGTGTCTTCAGGAAAGAAGAAGCCTGGAGAGCACATTGATTGTGAAAGGCCTCACACATTTTTATTGCAATGTTTTTGTCCTGCAGCCACCACTCTTCCTCATGCTCTGTTATAACACTAATCTGCATGTAGTGGCAGGGTCTTGAGTTTGTGGAGAAATCTTGCAAATATACTGGCAAAGCTCCAGATAAAGTTCAAAGGAGGCAGATAATATTCATTAGCATGTCAATTAAGTAAAACAATGCCTTTATTCATTCTTGGCCATGAAAATTAGCTGGATGCTTCTCTTTTGACACTTAGCAGTACAAAGCTAGTGCTTTCAGACCCAAGTTGCTCTGAAGTTAACAGTTCTTATTATATCATCACCAGTTTTCTTGACTGATCAGTCTTCTGAGCACTGATTTGGAGCAACCTGTTCTGACCTGGCCTGACCTGACCTGCTTTTCCTTTCCAATAAAATTTCGTATTTTTACAAACCTAAAAACTTGGTTTCAAATTATCTGTTATCTCAATGTGAAATCAGATATATGTCCTTCAGTGTTTCTAAGCAGAGTAAAATTCTCTCCACTACAATTCAGTGCTGAAATATTGCAATCAGCAAATGTTCCTTTTCCCTGTGACAGCTCTGCCCCTGGCCCTTGTGAAGAAGGAATAAAAAGGAGATGTTAGACTCTTCTTATCTGATTCCTTTTCTCATCACAGTTACCAAAACTGCAGGGAGACAAGAAATAGCAAATGAAGGGGCAAGGCAGAGATTTGCCTATACTTGTTCTGCTTTTCTGCTCCAAAGGGAGCTTTCTGCAGAAGTCTGAAAGGACCAGAAGAAATAAGTCAAGCCCTTAAAATTTCATAGTTTCAGCTATGTTGCCATAAGAATAGTCTATTTTTTGTGACAGCATCAAAATGATGACATTCACATCCCTTGGTATCAATGCATGAGATTAATCCACTTAATGTACACGTCTTACTTATCATAAAAATCTGGTGAAAAAGTCCTTTGATGAAAGTGCTTCAGGTAGCTGAATTGTCAATGGGGAGATATAAGAGTCTTTGAGAACCTGCAGAGAAAGGCCCTACTGTGGCATGTTCCTTTAGGTGGAACGTATTGTCCTTGGCCAGTTTTTGAGTTCTCCAGTAGCACTGCATTAGGCTCATTTGTAGCCTAAGACCTACCCTTTGCATTTTGCTCACATGTGTTCAGAGTCAGTGCCTCTTGGTGTACCCTCAGTAATGCTGACCATATTCTAAAAGCATTGCTCCTTGAATCTGTGACTCCCATTTCTTCCTCAGTTGCCCTTTTACCCTGGTTTGTGCTGCCAAACTAATAACCACCTAAATCTTGGAGGCAGGACAAGTGGTCATAGTAGGTCATAGCTTCTGTGAGAGGGAGTGGAGTTTACTGTGAGGTTAACTTTATAAGCTGGATCCACTGAATAGGACTGTGCAGCCTGGATATGGACCCATCCCTTTTCCCCTCCTGCCCTAAGATGAACTGCAACTATGCAGGTGGAGGGAAGAGCACTCATCTCTACAGCCAAAACAGAGAACAGTGGTGTCCACCCTGGATGATTCCTAATCAGATCCCTGGAGAGCCTCTGTGCACAGAGCCCTGCATGCTACGTCCTATCACCGAGCTGCTGCTTTGGAATGGGCAGGTTTTTACTTGTATTATTTGTAACTCCTTGCATTAAATAGTATCTTACTGGGTCAAATCAATTACAGCAAGTCATGTCATACAAAGCATGAAGTATGTGAATATAACAGTATTAATTGAAAAAATTTTTATGAACTCCAGAGAGAAGACAATCATTCTATAAACTACAACTGAAATTAAAACTAAATTAAAAAAAAAAAAAGAAAAAGAAAAATGAATGCTTCATGTTCTCCTAGTAGACCCATTTGAAAGTCTGGTTGCTGTCAATTATACATGAAATAACTCAGTCTGCAGCTTTTAAACAAGACAAAGTTAACTGAACAGGTCTTTTCACATCTCCAGTTTAAGACAAGTTCTGTCCTGAAAGAGAAAAATACCTGCACAAAGATCAGTACAGCATTAGGCCACCATCAGTGATGTCAGCATATACGAATTTTAGGGTAGATCTTGTCCAAAGGCTGCAGGTGAAGAACAATTATTTCATGATTGGGTATTATGCCTATTTCCTGACATCAAATGCCTTTGCATATCAATAATTTTTTTTGAACAGGTCCAAAGTTCGAGGGTCACAAACAATAATTAAAACAACATTACAAGCACCAGCAATAAAAAACAATAACAACCTAACAAAAAAATTTCTATTGCACATCTGATGGTTATTGTATGGATTACAACAGTCTTACTTTATACAGCTGAAAGTTTTGTTTGCAAAGCCTCTAAACACTGGCTAGAATGAATACTCAGCAGTCTTAGAATGTTAATTCCTTATCTTTTTCATAATATACAATTGCAGTTATTTAGAAATTATGGTTACTGATAACTTCTTATTTAAAAAACAATTGCAGAATTCTGGGATTATATGTACTGGCATCTGTTTAGTAGGGCATTTTTTTGACAAAAAACCTTCCTCCTCTTTTATTCAAAAGAGTCTAATGAGCAATGGGTGCTGGCAGAAGAAAAGAGCGAACTATTCTAAAATGAAGATTTATTAGTAGCTCTGGAAGACTTTTCTGGCAAACTAGCTTTGCTGCTGGTGCAAACTGGAGTAGTCGTTTGGGCTTTATAGAGTTGTGACAACAGCTGACAAACTGTGCATGTTAAATTTCCTTCCCACCTATGTAAGAGAGCAAAAAAAAAAGGAAATAGAAAAGAAACCAAAAACATGAACAAAACTCTGATGTTTTAATTAGTCCATACATAGATTTTTGTCCCCTTTTCCTAGAAACCAAGACTTTTGACAACAGAAAATTAGAGTATCACATTTTCCTAGCTGTGCACCCAGTATTTTATATAAGCAGAGAAAATATCTGAAAGAAAATGGACTTTAACACTGTGGAAACAAAATGAAAAATATTGTATCTGAATGGCAAGAATAAACTAAATGTACTTTTGAGCTGAAAGAGGAACAATAGTAGCCAACAACATATAGGTATACTGGATTTAGCTATCTGACCTAGCACAGGTGTAGCAACCATAGCAGCCTGGGAATGGAAATTTATAATCCTGAAGTAATGTCATAGAAAAAAAGCCCAAACAAGTCGTCAATTCTCCTTTGTGATACCCTGGTCTGGAAAACACTTAACACCACACTTAACTATATTCCAGTAGACAGCATCACTTCTTGCGAAGGAACAGGCAGATGTCCTTGTAGAAGGTTAGAAATTCAATCGCTTGAAGCTGAAGCACAAATGTCAGCTCTGTCACACAGCCTTACAATCCTGATGCTGACAATTTGTGAAGATACGCTCAGAAAAAAGAGGCAAAGGATGAAGCTCTGCTCTAGTTCCATTTTGACTCACACACAGAGCAAACTCAAAGGGTCTTTTGCTGTCAGAATACAATAATCTCAGTTTGGACTGATTTTTTTTGGTTTTAAGTCAGATGAGTCTGGGAAGAAGTCAAATCACACCAGTCACCAATGCAGAAAATATAAGCAGAACTTTTGGTCCATTTGTTCATGTGTGTTTGACTACAAGAGAATGCCTCATACTCTTGAAGGAAGTCAAAGGATCCCCAAATGATAGATGATAGTGGTCCCCCTCACCCTCCCCCACCAGTCAAAACCAAAGGATCTTTATCCCAGAGGGTCATCCACTGACTGACTTTGCAACAAAACGTTCTGTGAGTTTTCACAGTCACCAGAACAATGTCTTAGCTGTGGGAAGAGTAACAAAGAGCTGAAGGTTGTACGTGCTCCACTTAGATCTGAAGGAGCATTTCTGTCCCTGAGACAAAGAGGCACAGCTTCTGTGAATAATCTGTGTTTAAGATGTCATTGCTTTTAATATCCTTTTGTAAGCACGAGATAAGAGGAAAATTGAAAAAGGTGAAGAAAAGTCAGAACCACAGAATGCACCTCTACATAGAGATTCCTGGGAAGGGAACAGAGTTAAACAAGAGACAAAAGATTTGAATTTCTGAATCTGTTGGATTAAGACCCATATAGTAGATTCCACCCTAGATGGAGAAGTTCTACTTTGTCTGGTTCTGCAAAACTTCGTGAGTCAAAATAGGCAAGGCTAGTCTGATGCTGGGTCTATAGCTCAACCAAATGTGTGTGGGTTCATTTCATTTCCTTCCCATGCCCCTTATTTAATTTGAAGTTAAGTACTCCCAAGGTCATTCTGCAGGTTGGGTAATCCTAAAATTGGAGGCATTTCGGAGCACTTTCTAGGGTGTTCAGACAATTCGGAGCACTTTCTAGGGTGTTCAGACAATGCCGAGCCCTACTAGAATCTCAGTTTTTATGGTATCACTGACAGACTTACAGTGTACAGTATCATCATGAACAGGTCTGAGAAGATGACCAGGAAAGTTATTTTACCTTTGGCATCAAATTCAGTAACCTTTTTTTTCTAAATTGTTTCCATCTTTTCTTAGCAGCAAACAGGAATAAGATAAATGTATATAGATGAGCTTCAAATAATTTGTTAATACAACTTAAAAGAGGTTTTTTTCTTTGATTAAAATTTATTATTTTGTTTTGAATAATGTTTGCTTGATATTTGCAGTTTCAGGGAAGGCTGTTCAAGTTTGAAGAAATTGTTTGCCTGACTGTACTATGTATCTTCATAAAGTTAGCAATGTAGCTGCAATTCAAGGCACATTTTTGTTCCTCTATTTGAAATATCTAGTTAGAAAGGAGATCACTCAGGAAGGAGTGCAACAAAAAGATAAATTATAGCAGAGAACTTACAATGTAATGGCAAGAATTGTGCTGGTCCTGTTGGATATTGACATGTTTGGGAAGAAGAATGATCAAGAGGCCCACAGTGTTTCTCCAGGATCAGAGGCAGTGCTCATCAAAAGAAAGATTTTATCTCTACAGAGATTTCCCATGTGCTTCATCACTGCTTTTCTATGAAGACCCCAAACCTCACAGAGTGAAATGATCACATTATATTGGATGTTGCTAATACTTTTAAGGGAGATTAATACAAAGGCTTAGCTAGAGTTCAGAGATCAGACCCATAAGGATGAGACAATTCTTATCTCTTAACTGTCTGTGGAGGGAGAGGAAAGGGAGAGGAATGTAAAACAGTGATGAGTATGTGGTATAATGATCAGTGAGGTTTTGAACCAACTTGGGATCTGCTCTGAAAGTATTAAGTCTGTTTAATACCAAATCAATAAAATATTCTGGGGAAGAAAAAAGTCATGATTTTTTACAGCTACCTGAAAGCTGAGCAGAGAAACTGGCAGAATGAGTAGCAGAAATAAACTCTTACCAGAGAAAAATGCACTGATAGGATACAAAAAGAAAACTCAATAGGTGGATTTTCCTGTGTTTCTTCTATCTATTTGTTAGTTTATATTCTAAAGTACCAAACCCCACTTCAGAATGGGATAATGTGCTTTTCACAGATCTGGATATTTGGGATTGTAAAGGTAGTACCACTGAAATGCCAACAAAAGATGTAGAAACAGTTCCACACTGTGCAAGGAGATCAGGTAGTCTTTATCCACACCAATGAAATACCAAAACGCCTCTTTCTAGTCTATAGTAAATATGTGACAACCAAAGAATCTGAATTATTCTGTCCTTCAGTCTCTTTTATCATGCTCTTTTTGGCACTTTGCACAAAATAGATGGATCAGAGTTCACAAATGTGAAGAGCTCTGCTGATATTATGGAGAGAAAGGTATGTATAAATACAACTCCTCAGTTAACTTGTTAGTAGGTTGACCTTCATGGACAACAGATGCCCACCAAAGGGGTTCTATCACTCCCCTCCTCAGCTGGACAAGGGAGAGAAAATAAAACAAAAAGCTTGTGGGTTGAGATAAGAACAGTGAGCGATCACGTACCAGTCACCGTCACAGGCAAAACAGACTTGACTTGGGGAAATTAATTGAGTTTATTACCAATTAAATTAGAGTAGAATAGTGATAAGTAAAACCAAATATTAAAATAGCATCCTGCTGCCCCCTCCCTTCTTCCTGGGCCCGATTTCACATATGATTTTCTCAAACTTCTTCCCCTTCCTGTGGGAGATGGCCCTTCACGAACTTCTGCAATGTGAATTCTTTGCATGGGCTGCATTTCTTCATGAACTGCACCTTTCATGAGGTGCAGTGCTTCAGGAGCAGGCTGCTTCAGTGTGGGTCCCCTGTGGGTTCCTGCTCTAATATAGGCTCCTCTCTCCACATGTCCACAGATCCTGCTAAGAGCCTGATCCAGTGCAGGATTCCTGTGGGGTTACAGCCTCCTTCAGGTATTCACTTGCTTCAGTGTTGGGTCCTTCAGGAGCTGCAAGTGGATATCTTCTCCACTGTGAAATTCCATGGGCTGCAGGGGGATAGGCTGCCTCACCATGGTTTTTACCATGGACTGCAGCGGAGTATCTGTTCTGGTGCCTGGAGCACCTCCTCTCCCTCATTCTTCACTGACCTTGTTGTCTGCAGGGCTGCTGCTCTCACATATACTTACTCCTCTCTCTGTCTGTGCTTGCTGACATGCAGTAGTTTTCCCCCTTCTTAAATTTGTTANATGGCAAGAATTGTGCTGGTCCTGTTGGATATTGACATGTTTGGGAAGAAGAATGATCAAGAGGCCCACAGTGTTTCTCCAGGATCAGAGGCAGTGCTCATCAAAAGAAAGATTTTATCTCTACAGAGATTTCCCATGTGCTTCATCACTGCTTTTCTATGAAGACCCCAAACCTCACAGAGTGAAATGATCACATTATATTGGATGTTGCTAATACTTTTAAGGGAGATTAATACAAAGGCTTAGCTAGAGTTCAGAGATCAGACCCATAAGGATGAGACAATTCTTATCTCTTAACTGTCTGTGGAGGGAGAGGAAAGGGAGAGGAATGTAAAACAGTGATGAGTATGTGGTATAATGATCAGTGAGGTTTTGAACCAACTTGGGATCTGCTCTGAAAGTATTAAGTCTGTTTAATACCAAATCAATAAAATATTCTGGGGAAGAAAAAAGTCATGATTTTTTACAGCTACCTGAAAGCTGAGCAGAGAAACTGGCAGAATGAGTAGCAGAAATAAACTCTTACCAGAGAAAAATGCACTGATAGGATACAAAAAGAAAACTCAATAGGTGGATTTTCCTGTGTTTCTTCTATCTATTTGTTAGTTTATATTCTAAAGTACCAAACCCCACTTCAGAATGGGATAATGTGCTTTTCACAGATCTGGATATTTGGGATTGTAAAGGTAGTACCACTGAAATGCCAACAAAAGATGTAGAAACAGTTCCACACTGTGCAAGGAGATCAGGTAGTCTTTATCCACACCAATGAAATACCAAAACGCCTCTTTCTAGTCTATAGTAAATATGTGACAACCAAAGAATCTGAATTATTCTGTCCTTCAGTCTCTTTTATCATGCTCTTTTTGGCACTTTGCACAAAATAGATGGATCAGAGTTCACAAATGTGAAGAGCTCTGCTGATATTATGGAGAGAAAGGTATGTATAAATACAACTCCTCAGTTAACTTGTTAGTAGGTTGACCTTCATGGACAACAGATGCCCACCAAAGGGGTTCTATCACTCCCCTCCTCAGCTGGACAAGGGAGAGAAAATAAAACAAAAAGCTTGTGGGTTGAGATAAGAACAGTGAGCGATCACGTACCAGTCACCATCACAGGCAAAACAGACTTGACTTGGGGAAATTAATTGAGTTTATTACCAATTAAATTAGAGTAGAATAGTGATAAGTAAAACCAAATATTAAAATAGCATCCTGCTGCCCCCTCCCTTCTTCCTGGGCCCGATTTCACATATGATTTTCTCAAACTTCTTCCCCTTCCTGTGGGAGATGGCCCTTCACGAACTTCTGCAATGTGAATTCTTTGCATGGGCTGCATTTCTTCATGAACTGCACCTTTCATGAGGTGCAGTGCTTCAGGAGCAGGCTGCTTCAGTGTGGGTCCCCTGTGGGTTCCTGCTCTAATATAGGCTCCTCTCTCCACATGTCCACAGATCCTGCTAAGAGCCTGATCCAGTGCAGGATTCCTGTGGGGTTACAGCCTCCTTCAGGTATTCACTTGCTTCAGTGTTGGGTCCTTCAGGAGCTGCAAGTGGATATCTTCTCCACTGTGAAATTCCATGGGCTGCAGGGGGATAGGCTGCCTCACCATGGTTTTTACCATGGACTGCAGCGGAGTATCTGTTCTGGTGCCTGGAGCACCTCCTCTCCCTCATTCTTCACTGACCTTGTTATCTGCAGGGCTGCTGCTCTCACATATACTTACTCCTCTCTCTGTCTGTGCTTGCTGACATGCAGTAGTTTTCCCCCTTCTTAAATTTGTTACCCCAGAGGTGCTACCACAGAGTCACAGAATTAACCAAGTTGGAAAAGACCTTTGAGATTATCAAGTCCAACCTATTACCAACACCACCTCATCAACTAAACCGTGGCACTGAGTGTCACATCTAGTCTTTTTTTCAACACTTCCAGGGAGAGCGACTCCACCACCTTCCTGGGCATCCCATTCCAATGGCCAGTCACTCTTTCTGTGAAGAATTTTTATCTAATATGCAACCTAAACATCTCCTGGCACAGCTTAAGACTGTGTCCTCTCATTCTGTCACTGGTTGCCTGGAAGCTGGTGGTGTTGGGGTCAGCCTTGTCAGGTCTGTCCTGGAGCTGTCTGATATTGGCTCTATTGGAGATGGGGGAAGTGTCAAGACGCTTCTCATAGATGTCACTCTTGTATCTGCCCTCATTGCCAGAATCTGGCTCAGCAAACTTGTTGGGAATTTTCAGAGTTATAGGATTTTTGGAGGGCAATAAGCCCCCTTGCACAACTCAGCTTTTGATGGGAAAGCAGGCCCTCTTTATTCAGTCCTGGCTTATTCTTATGGGAAAAGAATGCACGAGATATACTAGGACAATTTGACCTAGCTGTCCTCATGAGAAAGCATGCAAGGGAAGATGATTTGACCTTGGTACAAGCAGGAGAAAAATTAAACAAAAGAGAAAACAAGTACAGAAACCCTATGTGGAATAAGCCAAACACAACCTGTATCATTGTAAGAGATGTAACCAATCAGAGTATTTAGAAGTATGCTCATAGGTCTAATTAACCAATAATAATAGTGTAAGAACTGTCTGCCAATAGTAATAGAATTAGAAGCATGTTAACAAGCTAGAAATAGTATAAAAGTAAGTCTGATACACTGAATAAAGGCTTCACTTGGATCATATTGGTCATCTCATGATATCCCTGGATAAGAAAAAATCCTCTGCACAAACCCAATACAAATACGTGGCACTCCTTATCTCAGAGGGCGTGTACCAGCTGCTAACACATCATCATACAACCAACTAGACACTGTTAGCATCTTTTTAAACAATGTGGTAGTTCATTTTATTTTGCTTGCAATATAAATTGCTTGATAGCAATTTAGTTGCCTGAAAGAGGTAATTTCTGCCAAAGTTAGACCATAGTGTTCAAATGGGGGAAAGCTCATCATTACTGGTAATTTGTTTGATCTACATGAATATAGAATTATAGTGGGAAGTGTATGCACTTCAACTGCCTTCTAGCTTGCCAAAGAAGATTAATATTGACTAATATTGATTAAATGGGGTGAAATCCTCTTTTAATTTTTTCTCTGAAGGAGAAAGTAAACTGCTTCATTCATTAAATAACACACAGAAAAGAGGCATGGAAACCCAGGTACTGCTAAGATATCAGTACTTTCCCCTTCTTTTCATGCTTATCTCCTTTCAGTGAAACTGCTTTCCCAAACAAAAACACTAATAGGGGAGAATTTTACAACCCCTCTCAATATGTTTATAAAATGAGCAGGCTATGTTGGGCAATTCATCACAATTGGCTGTTCAGTGTCCTAATATAGTCTGTGTAAACCCATTCTCCTGGCACAAGAAAAGTTCTCAAGAGTATTTGCAATGGTTGCATTGTGGTCCCAGGGAAAGAAAATAAGCTAAGACACTAACTTGCTAATTAGCAACTGCTATTTCAGGCTTTTTGTTTTGAAAGAAAGAGACATTAAAGTAAATTTAAACAGATCTTAAGATATCTATTTTTTTTGTTTGTTTCTAGGTAGGTCTTGTAAACCTCCAAGATCTTAATATCTATTATATTAAATTTCAGTCTTCTAAAACAGATCCCTTAACTGTAGAAAATCTGAGTGTGGTGACATTGTTCCCTTACTGATGATTCTGATGTTGGAGACCACAAGAAGCAGAATAGATCTAATGAGTTCAAAACTACTTGAGGTATATGGAATAGCAATCCATAAATCTTATTTCCAAGACAAGACGGTTTTGCAACTCCAAAATGATGCTTCTGATGAAGCCACATTAATACTGTCATGAGTAATTCCAAATTACTCTTTTTTGTGTGTCCCAGAACGTGGTACTTTTATTGCAGGACTTTTCCGAAAAATTCTAGAGCGGATCGATCTTTTCAGAATATCATGCTTTATTTTGGAATAAGGTGTTCACTAGGAAGACAACGCCATGCATTTTATGCACATTGACAATCCTATTTATTTTTAATTTAAGAAGGAGATGCTGCTTTAGGAGGTCATCCTTATATTTTAAGTGAATTTTGAATTTATTAATTGACAATTCAGTGTGAAGAAGTGCCTGTTTCTGCAGCTGAAAAAACATGTTAACAGTTATATTAGAAAACTGTTAACAGAAGTTTGGAGGTCACATGTAGGACTCAAATAGTAAGGACATCTTTAACAGATAAAGTGCAGGAACTCTCAGGGAAGGGAATACACTCAGAATTCATATTTTACTCCATATTTTTATATTGGAGTCTGTCACTACTTCCTTATTAGTTCCAGGAGGATTGAAGTTGCGTGGCTGTACAACATGGGTTTGTGGTAAGGTCTTCTGGATGCTGCCATTTCTGGGTGCTTTGTTCAAGGAACGTCCTTTGTATGGGAGTTTGGTTACTCCTGCGTGCAAGTGGATCTTTAAAATACCCGCAACACCTTTTGCTTATAAATCAAATTAAAGTCTTGATAAACACACTAATTTTTTTTTTTTTTCAGTCAAATGCATCTTAGAATATGTACTTCTGGAAAGAACATAAATAGTATCCATTTAGATTGGCTACAGGCTTAGGGAAGAGTGGCTGAAAAGCTGCCTGTCAGAAAAGAAGATGGGGTGCTGTTTGGCAGATGGCTAAGTATGAGCCAGCAGTGCATCCAGGTGGCCAACAAGGCCAATGGCATCCTGGTTTGTAGCAGAAGTAGTGTGGCCAGCAGGATAAGGTCAATGGTCATCCCTCTGTCAGTTTTGGACCCCTCACTACACAAGAGACACTGAGGTGCTGGAGCATATCCAGAGAAGGGCAGTGGAGCTAATGAAGGGTCTGGAGCAAAGGTCTTGTGAGGTGCGGCTGAGGGAACTGGGGTTGT
>VYZS01077825.1:20343-33866 GCA_013400695.1 Neodrepanis coruscans | reverse complement strand
GGATAAGTTTAGGAAAGCCAGAGCCCAGCTGGAGTTGAATTTGGCACGGGATGTCAAAGACAAAAAGAAGGGTTTCTGTTAGTACACAAGTGACAACAGAAAGGCAAGTGAAAATGTGGGTTTAGCAAGATGGGGGACCTGGTTACATAGAACATGGAAAAGGTGTAAGGTACTGGATGTCTTCCTTGTCTCAGTCTTTACAATCATTCAGGAATCACAAGTTCCAGAGACCCTGGGAAGTCTGAAGCAAGGAAGGTGTACCCTTATTGGAAGAGAATCAGGTCAGGGAATACTTAAGCAAAGCAGACGTACATGAGGTCATAATCCTGGATGAGATGTGCCCATGAGTGCGGAGGGAGCTGGCAGATGTCATTTCAGGGCTGCTCTAGATAATCTTTGATTGATTAATGATGTGTGGGAAATTGCCCGAAGACTAGAGGGGAGTCAGTACCACTTCTGTCCTCAAGAAGAGGAGGACTAGGGGAACTGCAGGCTGGTCAGCATAACCAGGATCCTTGGGAATTCGATTGAGCAGCTAATCTTGCAGACCATTTCCAGGCACATGAAGGACAAGAAAGTGATCAGCAATAGTCAGCATGGATTCACCAAGGGGAAGTCAAGCTTGACAATTTGAAACGAAATTCTAGAATGCGAAGTCTGTTCTGGAAGAGACCAGTGGTTACTGGCTATGTAGACTTTAGTAAGACTTTCAACGTTGTCTCCTATAACATCTTCATAGGGAAGCTGATGAAGTGTGGGCTGGGTGAGCAGTGATGTTGATTGAAAACTGGGTGAACAGCCAGGCCAAGAATGCAGTTATCAGCAGGACAAAGCCTGGTTGGAGGCTTGGCAGAGGGGTTGGACTGGATGATCTCCAGAGGTTCCTTTCAACCTCAGACATTTCTGTGATTTTGTGACTCTCTGATGCCGGAATGCATCCTGGGATAAGATAGTTATTCCTATGTATCTGTTAGTAATCAGTGCTGGTAGCATTAAGAATGCTTTGTATTCCAGTAACTCAGGGTTTCTTAATGATATGGAAATATATGGACTTAACTGATTATTCTGTTACATGCTTCAGTATTGAATCATTTATATATATATATATATATATATATATATATATATAAGGTTTGGCTTGTTGAAGGTCATTGGGGTGATGCAAATAAATAAACTTCTGACCTTACTAGGTTATAAACAAGTAATAGTTAATGTGCACTGCAGCCTTGTATTCTGTTTTCTGATCATCTTGATGCAAACTCAAGTACCAAGATACAGGCTTATACAGAATTTTATAAGGTGTGTGGTTTTATAAACTTGAGCTCAGCTATGTTGTCTTTCTAATGTATTTTAGTATTAAATAACTTGTCTGTTTTCCTTCTCACATGCCAATAGAAGAACGTTTTTTGAGGGCAGATGGCTAGGGCTAACAGGCCAGACAGTTTGGCTTTTTTCAGTGCCTTATCTATACTCAGTTTCTAATAAAGCTGTTAACAAAGATAAAGCAATGTCACTTTTATTTCAAATAAGATGCTGACTTTCCCACAACTACTATTTTGGGTTTTTTCTTTCTAGTCTGAGGAAATGACCAGATTGAGAAGCCTCAACAGACAACTCCAAATAAATGTTGACTGTACACTGAAAGAAGTTGATCTCCTTCAGTCTAGAGGTACTGATATTTTTTCTAAAAGCATAATTTGAATATGGTCAGGAACATTAATCTGCTGGAGGTCAGGAAGGCTCTGCAGAGGGATCTGCACGGGTTGGATCAGTGGGCTGAGATCAGTTTTTTGAGGTTCAACAAGGCCAAGTGCCAAGTGCTGCCCTTGGGTCATAACAACTCCCTGCAGTGCTACAGGCTGGGGAAGAGTGTCTGGAAAGCTGCCCGGAGGAAAAGGACCTGGAGCTGTTGGGCAACAGTGGCTGAACATGAGCCAACAGCTGCCCAGGGGATAAGACGGCCAGTGGCATCCTGGCCTGTGTCAGAGACAGTGTGGGCAGCAGGACCTGGGCAGGGATTGTATCCCTGTACTCAGCACTGGTGAGGCAGCACCTCAAAAACTGTGCTCAGTTTTGGGTCTCTCACTACAAGGAAGACACTGAGGGGCTGGAGCATGTCCAGAGAAGGAAAATGGAGCTGGGGAAGGGTCTGGGACACAAGTCTGATGTGTCCCAGAGGAATCTGGGAGGCAGCTGAGGAATGTGGGGGTGTTAGCCTGGAGAAAAGGAGTTTGAAGGGAGACCTTGCCGCTCTCTACAACTGCCTGAAAGGAGATTGTGTTGGAGATGGGGGTCAGTCTCGTCTTCCAGATAACAAGTGACAGGCTGAGAAGAAATGGGCTCAAGTTATGCCACTGAAGGCTTAGGTTAGATAATAGGGGAAATGCCTTTTGGGAAGGAGTTGTCAAGTATTGGAACAGGCTGCCCAGGGAAGTGGTGGAGTCGCCATCCCTGGAGGTATTTAAAAAAAACTAACAGATGTGGTATTTATGACATGGTTTAGTGGTGGACTTTGGTGCTGGGGTAATGGTTGAACTCAATGATCTTAGAGCTCTTTTCCAACCTAAATGATCCTATGATTGTAATAAGGTATGTTCTTAAATGTGAATATGNGGGGTTGGACTGGATGATCTCCAGAGGTTCCTTTCAACCTCAGACATTTCTGTGATTTTGTGACTCTCTGATGCCGGAATGCATCCTGGGATAAGATAGTTATTCCTATGTATCTGTTAGTAATCAGTGCTGGTAGCATTAAGAATGCTTTGTATTCCAGTNCTTTCCCACAACTACTATTTTGGGTTTTTTCTTTCTAGTCTGAGGAAATGACCAGATTGAGAAGCCTCAACAGACAACTCCAAATAAATGTTGACTGTACACTGAAAGAAGTTGATCTCCTTCAGTCTAGAGGTACTGATATTTTTTCTAAAAGCATAATTTGAATATGGTCAGGAACATTAATCTGCTGGAGGTCAGGAAGGCTCTGCAGAGGGATCTGCACGGGTTGGATCAGTGGGCTGAGATCAGTTTTTTGAGGTTCAACAAGGCCAAGTGCCAAGTGCTGCCCTTGGGTCATAACAACTCCCTGCAGTGCTACAGGCTGGGGAAGAGTGTCTGGAAAGCTGCCCGGAGGAAAAGGACCTGGAGCTGTTGGGCAACAGTGGCTGAACATGAGCCAACAGCTGCCCAGGGGATAAGACGGCCAGTGGCATCCTGGCCTGTGTCAGAGACAGTGTGGGCAGCAGGACCTGGGCAGGGATTGTATCCCTGTACTCAGCACTGGTGAGGCAGCACCTCAAAAACTGTGCTCAGTTTTGGGTCTCTCACTACAAGGAAGACACTGAGGGGCTGGAGCATGTCCAGAGAAGGAAAATGGAGCTGGGGAAGGGTCTGGGACACAAGTCTGATGTGTCCCAGAGGAATCTGGGAGGCAGCTGAGGAATGTGGGGGTGTTAGCCTGGAGAAAAGGAGTTTGAAGGGAGACCTTGCCGCTCTCTACAACTGCCTGAAAGGAGATTGTGTTGGAGATGGGGGTCAGTCTCGTCTTCCAGATAACAAGTGACAGGCTGAGAAGAAATGGGCTCAAGTTATGCCACTGAAGGCTTAGGTTAGATAATAGGGGAAATGCCTTTTGGGAAGGAGTTGTCAAGTATTGGAACAGGCTGCCCAGGGAAGTGGTGGAGTCGCCATCCCTGGAGGTATTTAAAAAAAACTAACAGATGTGGTATTTATGACATGGTTTAGTGGTGGACTTTGGTGCTGGGGTAATGGTTGAACTCAATGATCTTAGAGCTCTTTTCCAACCTAAATGATCCTATGATTGTAATAAGGTATGTTCTTAAATGTGAATATGAGCAATGACAACTTACTCTAAAAGGTGGAGTTTTTTTGAGTTGCAACCTAATAAACTTGACTTCCTCATATTTCTGTTGACCAAGTTAAATTACATTACCAAGAAAGTGTGATTTAAAAGTGACTTTGTCAAAAGCACATTAAAAAAACTACTCCTTTGTGAAGGATCCTTTACTTTAAAATTTAACTTCTTGCTGAGAAAGGCTGTGGGCAAGTAATAGGGAAGAGAATTACAGGTTGTCATTAAGAAGTTGACAAACAGAAATATACTTAGGTCTTTAAAAATCTTCTTTATTGCAACAGAAACTTGTCATAAATGTAATGAAATAGATCAGAATATGCACAGTCCTTTTTCATCAAGGAATTGTCCTGCAGAAAGGTTTACATTTCACATATTTTCAAAGCAATACAAAACATTGAGCTGGAGTTGATTCTTGAGCATAGGATTATCCTGCTAAAATATACTAGAATAAACAGAATGTATGAAAAAGCTGAGATAAAATGTCACAATACAAAGATGTATAAAATCAGAAGCCTCTAGATGTTCATATCACTGGCATAAGCATTTAAATAACCTTCAAGTTGCACTTTCTTTCTTTTCCTACAGGAAACTTTGATCCGAAAGCCACATGTAACTTCTATGATAACATAGAGCCTGGTCCTGTTGTGCCACCAAAGCCATATAAAAAGGGTAGGTCAACAAACATGCATCAAGTTACTTAATCTGCATTGAGAAAGCTGCTTTTTTCCTTTTTTAAAAAACGTCTGTGGTGACAGGAAGGAATTATACTTATTTAACTTCTCTCTATGTAAATCAAACCAAAACATTTTTATTTAAGTGCAGTAATCCTGGCTACAGTTTGTTTTCCTCAGGCAGATTGTTACAAGTGAATGTTCTGTTAATAATACCTTGATTGTAAATACTGTTACTATTAGAAAAAGAGTTGAAAATATACAAGCTTACATGTTAACTTGAGCTTCCTAATGTTTTTCTTTTTAAATGCTTATAGGTTAAAGCTCTGCCACTTTTGTTTAATGCATGTTCCTAGGATTGTATAGTTTAGTCAGAGTCTTTTATGCAAATTTAATTGGTCATAGCAGCTTTTTTAAATTTGCATTTACATTCTTAATTATATTTTAACTTGGCTGGTTGCACTTGGTAGCTGTTTTTTTGTGCATAGTATGAATTTCACAGTACCCGACATTTCAGCACAGCAAGAGCTTCAGACATTTTTAAGGACCAAGGAAGAGACTTCCTCACATTGGTCTAAAGAGATAAGTGTCCCACTTGTGCAGGTTCATTAATTTTCAGTGCTCATTATATGGTATCAGGATTCATATCCAGTTTAGGTCACTTAAAGTTTTATGTAAGCACAGGAGCTACATGATTTAGTCTCACTTTCTGTCCGATAGGGATTCAGTCAGTACATCCCAGGGTGACTCAGTGCATCCTGTTGCTGTGTAGCTCAGTAACTCCCTGAATTCCACTGTTTAGTGGTGATTTGAGAGCAGAACTCTGCCTTTTGTCTCAAGTATTTTTGACTTGTTTTCTTTTTCTTCCTGGAATCTGTTACAAGAGTGATTTCAAATGTTAGTGGAAGTTTTTAGACACTTTGGCTATTTCAGGAGAGAGAATCAGTCTGGTGTCCTATACTCTGATACAGAGAAGAAGCATCTTTTCTCTGAAAATGTTGTGTGATTAGATTCATAATATTGTGTCTTTTCTTACTATAAGTAGCATGCACTGCACTTGTTAGTGGAAAAGAAGTGGCTCTTCTGAATCAGTAGTTTATAGTCTCCTTGACCTTCCAAATTCTGTAAATAAATTCTGATTGCTGATAAGCACTTCACAAAGGTTTCTGTAGTTGACCTTTAAATTCATACAAGGAAACTTTCTCCCTCTTTTGAAACAAGTATTTTCCCCATCAATGTAATAAAATTGTTACTATGTGGAAATTTAAAAGAAAGAGAAGGCCCAGAACTACTGCTTATGGTTCATAGAAAGGATAATACCGGGATGAGTTCCCTACATCAGTGGTAGTGTCCAGGAATGCCAGTAGCAGCAGGTGAGCAGTGGTGTGAAGGCAGCTGCCTGGGTTCATGTAAAATTACAGATACCATGTGGTTGATTTAAGGTTCAATTACTTGGTGATGCTTGAAGAGATTATCTTGATTACATCTATTACAGCCTATTTGATTTATTATTTCAAGGTAAACTAATGTGCAAAACTTGCATTAAATTAATTGTATTTGGCAGTTGGAAAGATAGTGCCTTGTAAGGATTTGTATGACTACCTTCCTTGTTTTGTCTGGCAGCTTATTAGAGATCAGTTTTAGGTCTGGGCTTTTAACATGCAGACATCAGCTTTAATTTTTTTTGGTAAAAAATAAGTATTCTTTAACATTCAGCTGTTGAAGCCATGGGCAGACAGACGGGTGTGGGCAGACAAGGGTGTGCTCTGTGCTGCCATCTGCCCACTCAACACAACATAGTCGAGTGCCCACACTGCCCCGTGCTTAGGAGGAGCTTGTTTGGGTCAAACACTGTTACTGTGACTGTGCAGCTTCTGGGCTGGTGAATGTTTGCATCTAAGCAAGGAGGTTACTTTTATTTCCTTTAAGTTTGTCTCAAGGCAACATTAAGTACTATTTGCACTGACGTTGTCATTAGATGTCTGCTGTGTTTCTCAGCAGTGTGTGCACTTTATGTGCAACTGCAGATTACTGTGTGTGCAATTAGAAATTGCAGGCCTTTGTTAGACATAAGTTCTCCTTTAGTACTGCTGCTCTGCAGATGTTTTTTAAGCAGATGGGTATCTTAACCTTACCTTCTAGGTATGTGTTAGTTGTTTTGAATATTAACATTTTGTGAAATGTTATGTTCCTATGCCGTGGGAGTATTTGTCACTTTTAGTAAATAACCTGAGGTCTTGAAGTGGTGGTAGGAGAGAAGAAAATCAGTCTTTCTATGATTTCAGAACTAATGTATGATTTGCATGCATACTGATTTTATGAATGAAAACAGACCTAATGCTGCTTCACATACACACATCCCTTCTGCAACACACATCCCTTCTGCAAAGCCATGAGGAAGAACATTCTAGTTTTAAAACAGGCCCATAATTTTATTTTTATATTGTATTTTTTTTCAGCCTGGGTAAATGTTAGAAAAAGATACAGAAAAAAATATTATCTGTCATATTTTTTGAAGGAACGAAGTTAGAAGTAGTCTTTCATTTCAGGTAAAGTAGGGTTATTGGAATTTAAAATTTGGTAATACACTGCTGTATGGAGTAGCAGTAGTCATTCCTGTGAAGTCATTCTTTAACAGGATAGTGTTGCAGTGCCAGTAGCAAACTTGTACATTTTTAAGCCATTAAAATGTACATTAAAATGTACCTTTAACAGGATCAGCAACCTGACAGTGGTGAGTGCTCTTTTTGTTTTTAAGGTGTTATGGTCAAATAACTCTTTACGAAAGTGAAATAACTTTAAATATTCAGATTTCACAAACTGAATTGGGAGTGCTGTAGAAAAAGACAATGTTAAAGTTTCCATGTTCATTTTAAGAGACTGTTTAATTAGGTGGCCAACCACAAGTGTGATCTTGACTCTCATCCTTCTCTTCTGAAATGTTTTCTTTTGGCTTTTCTTTAGAGCATCAAAACAGCTCCAAACAGACTCCACGGACTCAGCCAAGAGATGAAGACTTTGAAGGGGCTCCATGGAATTGTGGTAGCTGCACCTTTCTAAATCACCCAGCACTAAATCGCTGTGAACAGTGTGAAATGCCACGATACACCTGAAATTCAGGAAGGGGCTGCATTGGGTTGAAAACAGGCTCTCAAGCCGACAGCTGTAGGAGAAGGAAACATGGGGAACCTTTCAGTCCATCTGCCCGGCCTTTGCCAGTCAACAATCTTCATATTGCAAGGGGTGGGAGCAGTGTGTTAAGATGTTTCTGCTTCTGCTACACTAAAAAAATCAATAAATTAAGGGTTAAATTCTTCCCCATTGCAGTGAGCAAAGCAGAAAATGAAAATGTAAAAGGATTAATTTCGAGAAGAATGTATACAGGAAAGCAAATAACTACTGGTGTTTAGTCCTGTGGTTATAGTTACTGCTTAGTGGCTCTAAAAACAACCAACCCAAAACTACTGTTTTTTAAAAGGAAATTATAGGACTCTTAGTAATGGTGTGAAGTGTTACACTTAACCAGAAAGACTGAAGAGCCAGATCTGACTTAACCTGGCCACAGCTAGCTGGAAAACAAAGGCTCCCTGTGCTTCTAGATTGTAAGCTACTGAAAAAGAAGACAGGTAAATGCAATGATAAATTTTGCAATGTTTAAAAAAACAAGGATAAGGGTATTTGTAATTGCTGCTTTTTTTCAGGGTAACTTATGTCTACAAAAAATTGCTGTTTGAAATAGTAACCTGAGGTGACTAAATGAGAAACAAGTATGAGTGTTACAGAGAGTTTAATCAGAGGTAATTTTCTACAATCCTGTTTGCTTGTACAGTGCTCACCTGGCTGTGTCAACACTGGTAATAAACCGAGAATGAATTCTACCACATTACAGATGAAAATACTGCTGCATGCTTTCATTGGGCCGTCGTGTTTCAAAGCTAAAAGTGAGCTTTCATATACAACAACCTTCTACGCCTGTGCTGTGTGGCAGCACAGGGACATATGCCAAACACAGGCTACTCCAAATTCCCTTTGGAAGTCTTGAGCTTAGCCATGGTTGTGTATGAGAAGAGTTTGTACCCAGTTCCTTAGGCCTTTTCAGCTTCCAATTTGTGAAGAATTCATGATGTTTACAGCACAGAAGGTACTTTGTGCCCCAGATTAAAGTTAGCTGAAAAATAATTAATCAGCTCTTCAGTAAAGGTTTATTTGCACATTGTTAATAAACCAGCCTGTACAAAAAAAGCAGATTGCCAGATTCTGAAAAATTACACACTGTGTTCTTTTTATTTTGGTCAGGAAATACTTGTTGAAGAACACAAGACTCGCAACTGAAAATCATATTGGTACTTTACTGCATTTGATATACTGTGTTAAAAAGGTGATGTCCAATCTGTTTGAATGCTTCAGGTTGCTGTAATAAAGCACTCGATACTTGTGAAATCCAACTTGGGTTTGGGCAGCTGAATGACTATGTGACACAACTGTGTGACTGAGTGGGCTGTTCCTGTGTGCTGGTCAGAGGCTGGTACAGTGCATTTGAGTTTTTATGGTATAAGTCCATCACGATTCAGAGATGCGACCAAGCACATCAGCTGAGTTATGGTAATTGACTTTGAGACCATAAGGCAAAATTTGCTACCTAAACCTGGCTGGGGGGGTTTAAAACTAGTCCATTTTAAGCTTTTCTTAGCTCGTGGCAGCCACATCCATATGGTCAATTACCACAGTTCACTTGATGTGTGATAACATGTTATGCTGTGGTAGAACAATCATGTGTCTGAAGCCTTATTTAAAATAAAGCAGCATTTGCAAGGGGTGGGTGGAGGAAAACTCATCTTGTCTGCATTGCTCAATCTGGTGTCTTCTCTCCCCCCAGTCTATAAAGACAACAGTAAGAACCAAACTGTTGATCTTAAATGAGGAACCAATATTTTATCTGGCATTTTTCAATATGTTCTTGCACTAATTAAATCTTCGTGATAATGTTAAATAAGCTAAGAGATACCTAGCAATCAGTTTGCACCATTGATGAGCAAAACAAAGTCAAAGGCATCAGAGATAGTTTTCCTTCTTAATGACTTACACTGCTGCAGGGGAAAGTCATCATGTGCAAAGAGGTAAAGAAATTCCTGTCAAATGAAATCAGAAAGGAGATACTAATTTTGTGCATGTAAGTGGGCAGCCTGACAAAACTGGGAGCCAGAAAACAGATGAGCAGAATCATTGCTGTTATCAGCTCTATAACGAATTACTCAAAACAATACCGGTAACTTCATGACTTTTCTATCCTGATGCCTTTGCCTTTGTATTATTTCAATTTTCTGTTCATTTGTACTTCTGTTGAAGTTCTAGAAATTCATTTGTTTTTGCTGGAATTACAAAAAGATAGCAACTGAAGTGACAGTCAGCAAATGGGAGTAGATGTGTCATGCAAAAATACATTTGTGCCATTTTCAGATAGAATAGATGCTACTTTCGAAGAAGGGGAGGTGGAAATAATGCATTCAGTCCAATAATTCCCTGAGCTGCAATAATCATACATGGAGACTTGCAAATCTTAGTCCAGCTTCACCAGGGGAAGAGAAAGAAGGGCTGCCACAGAAGCAAGATACTCTTTGGAAGAGTGAGCGGTGTTAAATTGAAAAAGAATTCCTTCATACCAATAATCTTATGCCAGTTTTTCAGTTACTCTCATCTATTGATTGTGCAAAAAAACCCCAACACATTCTTCTGTTGTACTCTTTTACTTGTAAATGCCCATACTCAAACATTAATAGTGAAGACTTTACATGGTGCTTGAATATTTCTAGTTTGTTAGAATGTAAATTGTATTTTGAATATTGGAAGATCCATTTTCCTTCTGAAAGCAGGTGATGCCATTCACACCCCAACTGAATTGTAGATTATACCAAAAAGATTGGTTTATGTAATATTTATTGAATGCACATAAAACCCTAATGTCAGCTGGCATACAAAATGCACTGTATTGTATAAAACCTGTGTGTGTGTGTGTGTGAGAATGGTGGGATGCTGATGCCATTGTGTTGAGTTAATGCACTACTTGTGTTTTCTTTTTTCCTTAATGACTGAGCTTTCCCTCAATCATGCTACTAGATTGGTAGAGTTTGTAACTGACTTGGACATTCAGTTATTCAAAATGATCTCACTGTTCATTGAAATTTTATAAAGCTTATTTTATATTTACTGTGCTATTAAGATGAATTCCCTTTAATTATAGGATACTACTGTAGTTCTTTAAAAGTTTATTTAAATAGAGTGGGGCTTGTGGAAAATTATTCAGAACATAGTAAACCAAAAGAATTCCTGAACTTTGGATCTACTTTTAATTTGATGTAATTATTAGTCTTGTTTGGGTGAAGAGGAAAGGGGTGGGAAGTCAAGCAAAAGGAAATACTTTGTAAAATGTAGTCTTAGATCAGATTGACTTGTGTATCTGTGTGTCTGTGGTATGTGTGTGTTTCCCTTGAAAAATGGGAGGTGTGGTGAAAAGGTGTAATAATTCTTAAAAGAGCTGGTCTCAGTACTTTCTGATTATGATATGCTACTGAATCACATTTAAAAAAAAAATCCAACTTTTCTTTCAGTTACTTTTTCTGTCCCAGCTATACATCTCTCACTTCAATTTCTAAATACTTTTACATTTAATATTGATTGTAAAATCCCTTGAAATGGAAATAGAAATACTTGAGTTGAAATGGGGACAACAAAACCAATAAAGAATGTTTTAAAAAAGAATGTGAGAATATTAAGTATGTTAAAAAAAAAAGCTTGTCATCAGGATGATAATTTTTGTTTTAAAATCCAGTGGTGTACCCTAGAATGTGAAATGACTATCCTGATGAGAAGTTGGACACAACCAATTCAAGAGCTCATTTGGTACTACAGAATTTACATGCCCTGTACTCCAGTGACTCTGAATCCCACAAGGAAGAAGACATGCACAGATATCACATCTCACAGTCAGTACTGTCTCTGTGTGCTGCTGCATTTGTTTTCATTTCAAAATGTCAGTACTATATGAACCCAGACATGACTGAATTTTGCCACATTATTTCAGTTGGGGCTTTCATTGCTGTTTATGTCCATAAACGCCAGTATTTTTCTTTAATTTGAATAATCAAAAATCAGTGGCATTAATGCAATATTATAATCCTGGATTTCCAGTACCTTTCAAACCAATTTTAAAAAAACTGTGTTCTTGAAACTTATATATGGTGGCACCAGTGTATCTAATCCATACTTCCTGCTGTGTGAAACCCTGTTAAATTTTTTCATTAAAAAAAGAAGACACAATCTTGTTTAATCCTGTATATATGGTGTCTACATTCTAGATTTGTGTATGCTGTGAATGAACTTATTACTAAGAGATGAAATTGTATAAAAGCATTCAGAGGCTATGCATGCATGGTACCTCCAGAAAGTGCATACTCCAAGTTGCAGATTCCTGCAAAAATAAATTAATAAAACTAAGCAAATGTCACATCCTGCATTTGTTCTTGTATGTAGTCGGAAACATTTTAAAAATACAGCCTTTTTTTGGCCTTCATAGTCTGATTGTTTCTGGTCTCCCACTTGAACCTGTAGCTATAGCAGATTTGTTTCAGGGCTTTTGGGGTTTTCATTTAGGTGATAATTAGCCATTTGCTGAATATTGAACTGGGAACCAAATCCTGTTCCCATGCATGTGGATAAGCAGGAGTTGTATTTAGGTGATGGATTATCATTCTAGCTTCCAGTGTGGAAACAACATAGGATGTTCTGTGTGTTGAGCTTATGACTTCTGTCTTACTCTTGAATGGAGAGTTGTTACTAAAGAAGTAGCTTTATCTGTTGTAGCAGCTGGTCACCTTTGGGTTGTATCCTGGCTGACAGGCATTTCTGCTTAGCAGTGGTACTGAGGATCAGGATTACCAAAGTCATCTGTGCCAACCTCTTACAGGAAGGCACTGCTCTGGGAGAGGGCGGGGAATTGAAAATGCACAAATGGGCACTTTATTGGTCTGTCTGTCTTCTCAATTGCCTCCATTGTATCAGCTATTTATCATATTGGCATGATCTAAGCCTTGGAATCTCTGTACCTGGGCTACAGCCGTGTTTTGTTCATGCACAGTTTCAGTCATTCAGCATATTCTCATCTAACAAACCTGCTTCACCTTTGGTTTTGAACTTTGGCCAGTAAACACAGGTAAGAGTTTAGTTCTGCATTCCTTTTGCTGAGTTAAATTAACCACAGTTTCAGAACAAGTTTATATTTTGATCAAGCATTTGATTCTTTCACTTTAGAAATTATTGCAGTTGAAACTGAATTTTTTTTTTTTAAGAAAGTGATGAAGTTAAGGTGCCTGTAAGTATATTATGCTAATGGAGACCATACAAAGCCAAAAGACACAAAGTCTAAAAACTGAGTGGTCACTATTTTCTTTTTTCTCTGAACTCATGAGGAAGAGAATCTGCCCGAATTGCATAAAACTATTAATTGATTCCTCAGACTTGCTTGGTTTTGACAGTAGTGAACTGTGTGTTAAACCTGTGGTTCTTTGAGACATGATTTGTCCTGTGATTTTGTAAGTATTCCAGGAATTAAGTGCTGCTGCTTCTAATCAGTCAAGATGATCCATGCTGTGGTAGGTAAGTGCTTTATAGTCTTTAATTGCACCCTTTCTGATTGTAAATGTGCTTTTTGGAAGGAGGTGGTTTAGATACCTGATTGAACAGCTGGACTCAAAGTGTTATGTACTGAATGAGTTACCTGATGTTTTGTGGATGCCTTGAGAAGGTACAGAGAAGGGCCTTTGTTAATTTTTAGCTAGAGGGTCTGTGATTGTGATATGTTCTAGTTTGACAGTAAAAATCAGTCCAGGCCTGTAAAAGCCTCTTTGAAAGAGTGCCACTTTTTTAAAAAAATATTCTCTCTCTCTAGAAAATAGTAATGTATTGATTTAAAAAAAAAAAAACAGAAA
>VYZS01077821.1:0-26725 GCA_013400695.1 Neodrepanis coruscans | reverse complement strand
TGCAAGTCACTCGCAGAAAATTTTAATAATTTGCCAAATATACAGCTGTTAGAATAACCCTAATTATCACTTATTAAGTTACAAAAGTTATGAGACAGCATAGTGCAATGTTCTATAAAATAAACATGATTAACATTAACAACACCCCCTATGGTCCAAGAAAAGAAGAATTAAATTACAGATTAGAGGAGATGAGGGGTGGCTTTAGACACTTGATGCAAAGAAACTGAGATGAGACTAGACTAGATACATTCATCCCTCAAGAGTAATTAATGTAGAATTTGAGAGTTTAAAAACAATTAACCACCTTCACAAGCATCAGGTGAAGTTTCACATACTTTCTTTCATATACTTTCCAGTACAGTTCCCAGAGGACTAAAGTGCCTTTGTGCACTCCAGTTTCATTTAGAGTCAAATGAAACACACATTGTGCTTGGAAGTTACCTCACAGGTCACTTTTTGTAAAAAAATAAAAGTACCTATTTGAACCAATGTACACAACTCAAACTAAGGTGGTTTTGTTCTGACCAATTGCTACTGAATGTCATGTAACAAATTAAACTCCAAATCCATGGGGTCCGTCTCCACTAAACGAGACCAAAGTAAAAGATATTCATTGAAATATGTTTTCTGCTGTACAACCTTTAGCTTTGCTTATTTTCCCCTTTCAAACACAGTTGCCCTTTAGACGACAATTTTCTTCTGCATCTATTACAGATCGCTGTGAACATGAGGAACAGGCAGGATTTGGGCTGTGGCTATGGAGACAAGTGCACTTTCCAGGTAACATCCTGCTGTAACCCAATGAATATGCTGCACATATTCTCCCTGCAAGAAGCCTGAAGATCTGCAGCCTTTGGGTCTTACCTGCAGCACAGACACAATGTTCTGCTCAGGGCTCCTGAGGAACTCTCACTGCCCTGTGCTGTACCACCTCCTTAAACCCAAACCTCAACACCAACTACAGTTTGACTGTCACCCACCTTGTCCCCAAAATGTCCTTTTCAAACCCCAGGTACAGAAGTTTCACACTACAATCCAGTCTGCCATCAAAGTGTGCTCCCACCAGAGCCCACTCCTACTCTGTCAGGAGAGAGTGCCTTCCACAGTCTCTGGGGCTTTTTAATGGTGTATTTCAATACTGGCACTAAAACAGCAGTTATGGGACAAAATCTTTTTAATAATTAAGACATTAAAACATTCCACCACAGTGTTACAGAAGGTTACCTGTGGCAAGGACAAAGAAGGCACTCGGGAGGAAACCTCACTTGGAAAAAAACCCAAAAGAAATCAGGAGGATGAACAACTTATTGTAACTTCAACAACCAATGTGGCTGCAAGTCTTTACCCTTCTTTGTCTTTTTACATTTGACAGCATGAAGTGAACTCCAATGACTGTAGGTACAGGCTGTAAACACCCCTGCTACCTGACATGGCCAGAACAGTGATGCCACCCCTTCCCCACTGCTGCTGTTACACCTGAGGAGGCCCATTTTGAACTCTGCATGATCCAGACTCAGATCAGGAGCTCTGTGCAGGTGAGGAAGTTTCACAGAGGCTCTATAGGTGTGATGTGTTAACACTACTTAAAATACCACAAGCACTGAAATATTCCAAGAACATATATACTCATATATGTACTCTGATAATCAAATTACTGTAAAGTAGTGATTTTCTAATCTACTGAGTACTTTAAAAGTTCTCCACAAAACTGTGAGGTTATGGAAAAGAACACACTGGCTGTGTGTTACAGTAGAAAAAAACAAAAACCAAAACAGTACAGGTTTCATGAGAATCACAACTACAATTCAAGTCTGCAGTTTAGTCCAGTGTAATTTATAAAAATTCCAGTGTAATTTATGCAACAACTTTCACCCATATCCAAAAATTACCATGTATGTAAATGATCTTTATAAAACTTTATACGATTCCAGCTCTCCTTAGGTAAGCCCATACACACCACCTAGGTAGAAAGGCTTCAGAAGCATTCTCAGAGTCCAATGAGTGACAATGCTGCATGAATCTTCCTTTTGGGAAGACTTTTGGCTCTGATAAACCCAACTCTTATTGATTAAAATCAAATGATGGGCTTCCTCCACAGACCCAGCACCCAAACCAGGAGCAGAAACCCAACAAGCCTTGTTGTCATTCCAGTGAAGGTTTCCATGTAACGGTTTCCTGTGCTGCACGGTTCACCCAGAGAACAAAAGGGGCATTGCTGGGAGGAAGATGGATGGCAATGCACCAGCTCAGTGACCAGTGTCTCCTTCTTCATCTTCTGATTGATTCCATATTCTGTTCACTGATTTCTGTGAATACATCTCCAACTGCAACTGAAAACAATCAGATCAGACACAAGACACTGGAGAAACCAAGCCTAAAATGTGCAAGACCAAGGTGAATATAAGGCCTCTGTAGGCTCAGACTCAGAGCTGGTAGGATGCTCAAACACCTCCACAGCAAGCTTTATTTACACAGCTTCCAACAAAAAGCACTGTTCTCTCTCAAGCTACTTTTTAAATTAACAGAAACACATTCCCAATAACTACTGGTACAAAAGCCGTGACAAAATTATTTTTTTATTCAAAATATTCTGACACGTTGACAATATTCCAGGTACATTACAAACACTGCCATAGCCAACAAAACAATCAATACTTAAAGAGCATTCAAACACTGAGGACGTGTATCTTAAAGCAGAGACAGGAGAGTGCATGGTACCAAAAGCATACAGATCATTTTCCAATAACTGACTTCTTTGAGGCAAATGTCTGATTTCTCTGGCACAACATGGATTAAAATCCAGAAAAGATGAATTACAGAGGACAAAACCGATCATGTTTAAATGTTTTTTGCCCGTATTTTCTATGAAACCTTGTAAATTTATCACACAAGGCCACAGTCAGCCTGGACTACTCCAGTGTTACCTATTTATGGGACAGAACAAAGGTATCCTAACAGAGAAATCAGCATCAAAGCAAACAAAACCACAAACTCTTTCTATAATATGGCTTAAATTAATTCACAGAGATTTAGGAATATATTAACTATATGGTGCAAGAGAAATACCAGGTTAAAAAAAAAAAAATCCCTCTCTTCCTGGTACTTTCCCCTCAGCCTTCCCTGTAATTCACATAAAATTGCAACAAAATGATACTGCCCCTCCCACAAGCCCCTTTTCCCACACCCCAAAAACAGAATAGTGGGTTTCATTCTTGAATGTTTTGGCCACTATGAGCTTTAAAGTTTAAACAATATAGTTCTACACATAGTAATAGTGTTTCTTCCAATTACCCCAAGTTCTCCAGCTAAAAATTCAGATTTCAAACAGCATATTTGCTTGAAAAAGTATATATCTCTTTCTCATATAGAAAACAGATGTCAAATGAAGAACTTGCCAAGATTTGTACACAACTGAGTGCACAGTGCAGAACATCATACAGAGAGAGCAGCAAGGCCACAGGGTCATAGTAAGTCCACATGGAAAAGACGTATGTTTCCAATGACAGAATCCATTCTAAAAAGTTTTCCTCCTGGGGCTTTGCTTTAAGCATTAAATTCTTGCTCTAGGGATGACAAGACTCCACCACTCCCACTTTTCATACAGCTCACTGTATATGCACAGCAGCACAGCCACATACACAGCCTATGGAAGAGACACACCAGAACTGCTTTTGATGTATCATCCTGACCTCAAGCACTCAAAAAAAAAAAGTTTGCATTTTTCCTGTGACAAGGAAGGAAATGGGACAACTTTCAAATCACACAGCTTGCCTGTGTGTCATTAGAATAAACCAGCAGTGGCTGCAGCCCAGGGCAGGGGAGGCACAGCTCCACCAACAGCAGCAGTGGTTGGTGTCTCCAGGCCCCAACAATCTCCACAGGAGGGTCCTTTGCCTGTATTGCTCGTGGCTCCAGTCGGTGCTCCCAGCAGCAGAAGTGTGGAACACTTGTTGCAAAAACTCAAGCAGCCAATGTGTAGCAGAGATCTCTGTGTGCTCACTCAAAGTGCTCTTGTTCCTCCATTCCATTAGTTTGCTTTTTAAAGCAACGTTTTTGGAGAAGGGCCATGAGAACAAAGGAGTGAGGGATTTCCCTTAATCACAGCATCAGACACTCCACTAACAGATTGACTTCATCTCCTAAACCAAAGTAGTTCCTGGAATATTTTGCATTTGCATTCTTTTGCTTTTACTTAGGAACTAACAGTTTGTGCAGTTTAAGCCTGTAATGGTATTTTACTCCAGCATTTTCTTAGCACCTCAACACAAATTACACAGAAGCTCATCTGTGGTGAACACCAGCTATGGACATCCATGAAGGGGGAAGGGCCCCCATCAGGGCTGAAAGAACAGCAATATTGTCCTGACATGGAAAAACACTTTTTGATGCACTGGCTTCAGGTGAGACTGCTGACTCAGCATGGGATTTCTCTCCAAGAAGGGTTACTCCAGTTATTCAAATAAAGTAAACACAAGGGCAGTACTGAGGACATTGATCCTGCACCTTACAGCTTTCAGTCTATTTCCTACACACCTGTTAAAAGAGATGTGGCTCAGTGTCAAGGCTAAGTGGGCAAATGTCATCTATGCTAAAGTCATTATGGAACTAATTAACCCTTGCTTCTGGTAGTCCTTGGATTTAAGCCAACCACATACACACTTCATTCTATTAATTTACCTATCCTGCTTTATCTCAAGTATCTTCATCCTTTCACACTCCCTAACTATCAATTATTTTCCTGAGTGAAATTATAAAAGTTATATATACCCTTCTACCAAAAGTACAAAGACAAATAAAATATAGAACAATACAAACCCAGTTATACAGCATTACAAGTGCAGAAATTCTTCATGTTGTTGCTCTTTATCATTGGCCCCAATAAAAAACATAGCAAAGAATTTAGTTATCCAAAATATTTTGAAGTACTGTGATTAGATTCTTCAGCCCATAAATGTAGCCCTCATCCTTTGTGTTGCTGGGAAACACGTGAGCAAAATCGATCATTCGCACATCAACGTTTGCACTTTCCTTGGTCTCTGCTGGCATGTGATAGAAAACTTTTTCCAGTTGGGGTAGAACATTTCCATTCAGGTGCTCCTGTGCAATGCACGTGCTGCTTTTCCACACGTTGTCTTGCTCCAAGTTTTCAACTTTTAGTGAGAGCTGACTGTGGTGCCTCTTTTTGTGAAGTGCGTAAAATTTGGACAAGCCTTTACTCACAGAGGCTTCGATTTTTCCATTCTCTGTAGAATTTATTACATGAATATTATTATTATACTCCAACACATCTCCACCTGCTAACAGGCCTTTGGGCACTCCTCTCTTCTCTGCCAAGGTGACATCACTCAACCTCACAGTCGTCGCCTGACACGAACCTTCATAGACAATAAGCAACGAACTTGCATAAAAGTTGAGTTGTGTCTGGCCCTCAAACCACTCCAGAATCTTTTCAATCTTCTGAATGCTGGCAGCTACCACATCTTTTCTCAAGCAGGACCCACTGTGGAAAAACTTTGAGATGCCTGCAAGAAACAAAAATATTTTGGGACTTGTAGCTCTTAAAGGAAAACAACCAATTTTCAATTCTTTTGGGGTAAGAACAGTTCTTATTTGAAGGAACAGACAGCTTCCTTTCAGGCAGTTATTAACTAAACCTGAAGAGAACCAACAAAGTCTGACACCTTCAGTTGCCCCACCTGCTGTATAATATTACAATCCGGCCCAAGTCCATGATGTAAGTAAAACTAAACATATCAAGCAAACAGGAAAAGAACACGGTTCTTGCTTCCCAGGTCATTTTAGTGTCTGGACAGCCTTGGGCAGGGACCCATGAAATTCTCCACAGATACACAGGCCCAAACAGCTTGTTATCATGAGTGTGTTCATGTGAGTGCCCTTCTGTCCCTTGCTAGGGGACAGATGAACAGGTATCAGCTAATAACTAGTTTGCAACAGTTCTCACCAAACAGCTGTATCATGGCAGCATTTATGGTGAGTGAAGAGCAACATGTGGATTGACTTCAGCTGAGAAGGCCCCTTGAATTGAAAAATGTACTTGCAGCAGCTTTCTAATATAAAAAAACACTTAGATATTCACGGAAGACAACTATAAAAAAAAATATACTATAAAAATATTTACTACTTTTAAAAGATTTCTTTTTCATCACAGTTTCAAAGCTGCAAACAAGTTGAGTTCTACAACTACCACCCCCTTATTAAAGATATGTGAGGAGGAAATGCCCATAGTCTGCAGCACTGCACACTTCATTTCAGACTGATTGGTAACTCAAATGCTACAGGGAACAGCTAGAGACCCACCTGGCACTGGGACAGAAAAGGACTTTTCAGATGGAATGCCCAGACTACCTTTTCTCTACAGTTCTATAAATAAGTCAATAAATGAAAAACATCCAAGAGCACTGAATTCTGACACACAAATTCCCTTACCATCCTTTACTGTCTCCTTGGTCAGGCTCCTTCCATAGTGTTGGTTTTGAGTCTCATAGCTGTCTGAAGAGACGTGGTACACCTGAAAGAGACAAGGAGGAAGCTCCAGATGGATTTTCAACTGCCAGTATTTCTCCAGAGCAAGAGACAGATGGATACCATTTGGTTCTTGCAGCTTTTAAGTTCCTTGCAGTGGCCAGCACTGACCTCTAGTGTGCTCTCCAAAACCCTTCCTTCAGCCCTTGGGCTTCAAGCTACAGCTTTCCTGTGTCAGAGACATCACAGTGGCAGCAAAAAGCAGTGTACCCATTACAAGGAACTGTTTTGTATGGCCCCTGCCTTGCAAATCAGAGCTGAGACCTGAAACTATCACACTCCTAAATCAGTAAGACATAACAACCTGGTTATGTCTAAAATTTCAGCTATAAAACTATTTTAGCACATGAGCAAACCAGCAAGAATTACTGTATGTGACCACCAAGGCCCAGCTCTTTAAGACCCATCCAAAACTGTAATTGTCAGCACACATGAGGCACTAAATAAATGACAGCAGCTGAGTGTAACCCAAGTTCCAGCCTTGACAGCAGTACATCTGAAAGAGAGGCAACTCGCATTGGTACAGTTTTGTCCATATAAGGATTTGTACAAGCTCAAGAACTTAATTCAAAAATGTTTAGCATATAGACACATTTTCTCTCTAACTGAAATAATTTCCATAGCAGAAAGATGCCAAGCACACAGGCCCAAGGATAATTTGTTCATGAGAGTGTAGACAATTCCTATTTGCAGAAATAACTTTGTTACCAAGCAGGCAGCTCTCTCTGGCACAAAGTTTGTGCTCGGCACTTGTTCAGACCACCCATCTCAGCCACAGCACTCCCCTGACCCACTGGAGAGAGAGGATCCCACAGAAAGCAAATCAGGGCACACTGGTGAGGTGCCTGCTCCTGATCACACCTCTGGGGGCTTGTTCTTGCTGTAGCCAACAAATAAAGTCCAGGGCAGTGGAACAGCAGCACAAAGGAGTGGTACAGGAGCAATAAAGAAGGAAAACAGAATTCCCTGTTTTCACTGCAGCCCTTCACTCTAAAACCTCTCTCCCCCATCCGAACCACAAATCCAATATGATTGCAAAGCAGGAGATGGGGACCTGTGTAAAGCAGCTGGGAAGAACAGTCTCAAACAGCTCTTATTTTGACAAAATGAAGTAATTCAATTCAGAGTCCCCAAAGAACTTAAATCATAGTTTGTGGAAACTGATTTAAGTTACCATCCACAAACTGAAGGAGCAGTAAATAATTCTGGTTATTCTAAAGAAATAAGAATTGCAAGCCTGAATGTTTAAACTCCACAGCAGAGACACTTCCCAATGCTATGATCCCTCTTTTCAATGTTATGATACTTGGACAAACTGAGGCCTCAATGTGTATGAACTGCAGAAGGCCACAGCAGAGATGACTCATGCTAAAACTGCATTTGACAATTCTGATTTTTGTTTCACAAAAACAGTAATTTTTTTTTCCACTTAGTTTTTGCTGGGTTTTTTCCCAAAACACACCAAAGAAGTACAGCATCCAACACAAGAACCCAAAGACTTATGTTAACACTTCAGATACAAAGTAACTTTCAGAAAATGTGTCAGAAGTTTTAAAAACTTTTTAAAGAGGTACAAGTCAAAGGCAGTTAAATAAAGAAAATATATGGCTTAGAAAGAGAATCAAGAGCCTGATGGCTACATCTAAGTTTTTTGTAGCAGTGTTTTCATTTTAATATTAAACATTCTCATGTAGTTGGCCCAGGGGCGGCTTTCTGCAGTCATCAGCACTGCAGCAGTTCCTGAACAAATCATCTTGTTTACCAGACCCTTATCTTTTCTCATAGGAGCTACAGGTTTTGTGACACGGGCACCAGCTCAAAAAGGCTGATTAAGATCTGAAAGCTCATTTTGTTTTCCAAAGAAATGCTGGAGCAGCACATCAGCCCCTGTGCTTCTGAGCTGGATTTACCACAAAGTCACCCCACCTCTTCTCAAAATTTGCACAAAACCATTTCCCCGAATGTCTTTCTAGATAGTTTACAAACCCAGGAAGATGTGTGTCTTTAGCATTAACAGTGCATTTTTAACTATACAAACTGGTCAGTGATAAACCAAGTCCCACACCACAAGTGACACATATGTATTTAACTGCATTGTCAACTTCCTACGTGACAGCCCTCGTTACACACACTTTTGTTCACACTGTCACCACCACTAATCTGCTAGTAACCCTTTCCAAAATCATATTTGCCTCTGAACCAAGCTGCTTCTGTACCCCTGTTGTTGCAGCTGTCTGTACCAGCCCATTTCTGTCAAAACACTGACAAGTCAAATAAGTCAGATCCTTAACAACAGCCAAGAAATTATCACACAGGAAAATTCCAATTCTTATCCATATGCCACAGCTTGTTGTGTGTTTGTTCTGTGTTCACAGGGAGGCTCAATGCAGAGTGCAAGACAAAGAAAACTCTATGACCTGCAAAACACTTCCTTCAAGAAACCTCCTGCTTCATCAGTCATTCTTATATGCTCTTTTTATACGAGATCAGAGCTGTTCTGGGTGACAATGTGAAGGCTCCTCCTTGTGCCTACAAGCAGCTCCCTCAGTCAGGTTCCTGCACAAAAGGCCCTGGAATCCAGCAGGTGCAGATTTTCAATTAGCAGCAGGTAGCAGTGACTCTGTATGGGCAGCACATCAAAAAATCCAGACCAGGAACTGTTGAGGGAAATTATATTTGGATGTTCTCAACCTGCACTTTGCTTCCGTTTCCCTGTGGGGCAGTTCAGTCACTGCTCCTTGCATGCCCACACAGCTGTTTGTACCTTTTTTCCCAGTTCCAGTTAGTTCATCTGGTGTTCCTGGACTGATGAAAACACACTGAATTAAAATAAAAGGTTGGTCCAGTATGGTATTTAAATAAAGCACAACCCTTGCAAGATCTCAACAAAGATACACGGTTTGAAAACCTTGCAACTTCAACTTTAGGACATTAAACTAAGGAAAACAGGTATCAAATGTTATGTCATGTTAATTACAGTACTGACTTCCATGGTGAGGCAGAAAACTGTACACACTGTTCAAATATTTATCTGTGGCAACTCCCTGACTTCCAATTTAAATACTTGTTGAGACTTATCTCTTATTTGGGGGAGATAAAGCAAGCACAAATAAAAACCTCTATTTAGTAACTTGCAAAGCTCTTCCACGGCTGCTGCTACTAATCCACATCACTGAAACTGGGGAAAACAACCCCAACCTATTTTGAGCAGGCCTGCAGGGTACTAGAGGGGCCACCTGCAGAGTCAAGGCTGACTGGATGGCACACACAGCGTGGGCATGGATGGGACTGATGCACCAGTCAGGGTCTGGGGTCAGCCTCCTGCAGAGCTGCCAGTGCCCATCCCTGCTCCCCTGCAATGGCAGCCTGAGATCTTCTGTGCTAAGCAAGGACATGGAGATTAGAGATACGTGCTCTGATGCTGAGGCAGCCAGACTCCACAGGGCAATCACAGAGCTGCCCACCCCACCTCACAGTCACCCCTATCTTACACACATCCAGGTGGGAGTGAGTGAGCATTTAGACACTACACAGGTCATTTACAACAAGGCATCTCTGCACTCTTGCCTTGCATCTGACACCAAAACTGGAGCCAAGGTGACTGCAAGGGGTGAGCAGGTGGCACCCAGCTCACCTGGGTACCTCCAACACCAGCACGAGTTCTCTGCCTCCACAGGGGCACCTCCAGCATCAGGCTGAGACCCACACACACACCTGGACACCTTCTGCCTATGCCCACTGCTCCTGAAAGACACAGGTTTCCTTCATGCCCAAGTAACCTGGGTTTCTCTGCAGGCCCCTAATTCTGCCACAGAGCAAGACTTGAACAGAGCCTCAGCAATCCTTATTTTCTCTTTTCCAGAAGGGAAGCAAGGATTTAAAGGAAAAAAAGTAACAAGGAGAGATTTTTTTTTCATTTATTCTCTTATTTGATATCTCTGCTTTATAGTAATGCTCTCATACACTATGCTTGCTGCTGAGAGCATGCCCAGTTATCCAAAGCCATTTGCTTAAATATCCCTTCCCATAATTCTTACTTTTTTCCAATTTATGTTGTTGTTGTTGGACCACAGGTGATGGAAGTACCCACATCCCTTCTCGATGCTGCCTTGAAAATTCAGCACAGGAAGGATCCATCCCTACTCCTCCATTTCCAAGACTATATGTGGATATTCCACTGCCCATTTTGACATAACTTTCACCATTTCTATGGCAATCAGTGCCAAGAGTTAAAAATACATCCTTACAAAAAATATCAATCCTTACGCTAAACCACATAAAATCACAGTGCTTCAAAGACTAAGTGTACCCTCAAATGCTCTGACAGTCAATGGAAAGTCTTAGTAAAGTCCTTACATAAATAAACTGTACAATGAAATGATGTTGAAACTTATCCAGTGAAAAAGCAGATTATTAATCTCCTAAATAAAAGAAACAACGATGCTGCAGTTAAATCATGAACCATCTTAAAACCAGCTTAATACAGTACTCCTGGAACTTCCATGCAGCATCTCATTAAAATAAATTTCTTTTATGCCTCATTTTTATATTATAAAAAAATACCTTCTCCAGCTTGGAGGGGTTTTTTTCTGTCAGGGCTTTTTGTTGGTTTCTTTGGTTTCTGTGGGGTTTTGTTTGTTTGCTTGTTTTTCGGTTTTTGTTTTGCTTTGTCTTCCGGTTTCCCTAAACATCAAAGCTTGAATTAGACTTACAAATGTCAAAAAACACAGTTCTGGTAATTTTTTACTCAGGAAAAATCTGAACACTGGATTCAGGATTTAATAGCTCTTGTACTCCTCCCTTCTAAATCTTATGAACTGATCAGAGTTTATGAAAATTACCACAATATTACAAAGAGTTCATAAAGAACTTATAAAACAGACCCAGCCAGGGTCAGCCTGAAAATATCCTGCAGAAACATGTGCTGCAGATTAGACTTCTAAAAACAGTTTTTATTATCAAATATTATTGCCTGCATGTTCATGGGCACAAACAATACAAGTCAATGATGGATTATGCTGGTAAAATTACGAGTTTGTGCTTTAAAAAAGCATTTCAGAAACATTATGTAATAGATTACAATCAAGATCTTCTGGGAAAAAAGAAAACCTGCAGAAACTGGGAACTGTGGATTCAAATGAGAGCACAGCCCACACATTCTGCCTGTACTCAAGAGCAAGCAGAATGCTCTGTATTTCACACTGTCCCTGCTGGAAAAGGATTTCTTATCCATTTGTGCGTCTACTACTGAAACATATTACAATTTGTATTTTTGCTATTGCAACAGTACCTGAGATTTCCCACTTCTATTTAAACTCTATTTTCATAACAAATCATGTCCAATCTCACAGAATCCCAGGACAGTTTGGTTTCGAAAGGACCCTAAAAACCATCCAGTTCCAATCCTCTGCCATGGGAGGGCACAACTTCCACTAGACCAGGCTGCTCCCACCTGGCCTGGGACACTTTCAGGGATGGGGCATCTGTTAAAGAAAGGAACCCCTACACTAAGTATGGAATTGTGGTTTTAACCAATGTTATTTGAACAACTTTATTTTCTAAATGCATTGATTCTGTCTATTCAGTGTGTTAAAATAAATACAGGCCAGCATGTCAAATACCAGAACTGTGCACATGAACCAATGCTGTGCCAGACAGGAGAGTCGCTTTTTAAGGACAAACCATGCATATCTGATACATGAACAGATGACTGCTTATCTACCAGTGCACAAAATCCCTCTGTATCAACTGGGCTAAAAATACAGATTAAATAAGTTTGGGGGTAAATTCCCCCCACCCGGAACATTTTTTTTTTCCTTGTACCTCTTCATGACAATGTGTGCTTTAAAAAAAGTGTAACTACATCCTCTGTTTTTCCCAGCCCTCTCCTTCTTGCCCTTCTAAAATAGAAACTTAAGAGACAAGCCCACCTCTATGTCAAAAATAACACTGAATGGAGTGATTAAAATTAGCCCCCTCTAATCATGGTACACCATGTTTTGTCCAGCAAACATGAGCAAACTTCATTCAGCACACAGGCTGCTCAGGGCAGTGTATATATATATATATATATATATATATGTCCAGGAGAGTGTTTTATAGTGTATGGCCAGAATCTTGCACAAATAAGAAAAGGAGACAGCCCATAATCAAAAAGCAGAGAAAATGCCCTGTGAATTCACACTTTGCCAAGTAACACATCAGGGGAGGAGGAACCTTTTCAATTCTCTTTGGAAAATAACTTCCAACATGCAATTTGCTGCCAGAGGCACAAAACAAATCTCATCTAGTTAAACACTGGATCAAAAACTGCACTGCTGGGGGGAATCATCATTATAAATCCAGCCTGAATTAGGGGATAAAAAAACTCCTGCAACAGGACAAAGACACAAATACCTGACAATGTCAGCAACAATAGTCCCAAGCACTCCACGGAAGCAATCAATCATTTCTTTTGCACTGTCATGAAATAAAGGATGTGAAGTACATTGTTTTACACACAAGATAAGAAAGGTTACATAATGACATAAATCAAATCTCTAACCTTCCTTTTCCATCTAAACTGTTTGGCTGTTTTCTGACTCTCCTCCCACGTTATTGCTCATAGGCTTTACATAATTACTACTCATGACCACTATAATTCATAGCTGTAGCAGCTTATCTCAAGGCAGAGTTAAGGCTGGGAGCCCAGGCAGTCCTGCACAAAACATTACACAGATATTAAAGTTATCTCAAACAATGGTGCAATCTGGGTGTTGTTGCTATTGAACAGCAAAGAGGGAGTTTATCAAAGTCTTCAGCCCTTTATGGGTGCTGATGTAGAGTTTGAGGTCCCCCGGCTTTGTGTGCATGAGAAGGAAAACAAAAGTGTCACATCAAGAAGAAAATTATTCCTGCACTTAGCAGAAAAAAAGTACTTTTGGATTGCACCAGGAACTCAGTACTGACACCAACACATTTCCCTCACTGAGCCACAAATGTTCTGTGCAGCTTTTCTTCGCACTGTAGCCAAAACACAAACATGGAATCTCAGTATTTCCAAGAGTAATAAGAATTATTACAGACATCTGCAAAGCCTCATCCCTGCCCAACTAACCCTCCCCAACAGCTGCTCCATGAGTGTGTAAGCACCAAGAGGTTTCCTTCTGATGGAAAGCCTTTTAAAATGCAGAATGTAAGCAGCTGTTTATAGCTACATGCATCACCTCTGGGAGCTTACTTACTCTTCCCTAAATAGAAAAATCAGGTAAAAATTATTTTTATTTTAAAAAGTACAGCAAGATGAAAAATGTGGAGAGGATGCAGCTCATTATTCAATTAATAGAAAGACTGGTTCAATATGTGAATCTCTGATAAAAGCCTAAAAGAAAAAAAAAGCAGAAAAAACCCTTAATAATTTTAAATATCTGCTGTGATGGTGAAGAATTAATTGCAACTATGTTCAGTTTTAAATACCCAGCCCCTCTCTTGTTTACACAGTGCCCATGTTGCAAACAAATCCCTGTAAGGGACATGGCCAAATTAAACACTTATTGTGAACCAGAGCAGAGTTTGAGAACAGATTTCACACAACAGTTGATAGTGGTACTATCAACACATTCAGAAAATGCTTTATTTACACATAAAACATGAGAGGACTCTCCTTTGCTGGGAAAAAGTCACTGTGGGACAAGATGCCTGAGCATAAGCTGAAACTGAAGACAAAACAAGTTCTTACCCTCATGCCAAGTACCAAAAATCCAATCTCTTCCATCAGTGGGTACTTGCTGACCTGCTGCTGTATCTTCTCCACCGAAGCATAAGGATCATAACTCTTCTGGCCTATTTTGACATCCATTATGCAAGGTTTGTTAAACTTACGGGTCACATCTTCCAGTTTTAGATAAGTATCTGTCAAAAAAATAAAACTTTTGTAAACAGTGGGTCAAAGAAAAATAATAACACAGCTTTAACTGAGCTCCTCTGGAGGAAGGTGAATAGTTCAAGGTTTACCATTACATGAGTTTTTTTAAGGGTCAAATTTGTCTCCAAACACAGATTAAATCATAGTCACTGACACCCACAAATTCTGTTGGTATGAAATTTAAAATGCTTTATTGTTCAGAAAATTGTATACAATTTACATGTGGTAACCTAGCATTCAAATTCAAGTTATTGCCCAGATAAAATCCATGAGTACATTTTATTAATTCATTAACACACCTTTAAGAGATACTAAGCATATACCAATGCAGGTTACTGTGTAGCATTTTGCAATGCAGATGGTATTTTGTGTCATTTAAAAAGGAAATTAACATTTCAGTCCTATCTTTCAGGGTTTGAAGTGCAGCTCATTTTGCTTCTTTTTATCCCACAGAAAGTTCAGTAAAAAGATAAAGGTATCACCATCACATGGGTTCCAACAGTGTCCTGCCAGTCCTTGGGTCTTCTCAGTGGGGAGGGTCCCAAAGTTGTGTTTCTGGGATACCTCCTTTATACAGTCCAGGTCCTGGGTATTGATGGGGTGTCTCAGATGTTCCCACAACCTGGGATGGCTTGGGTGTAATGGTGTCTTCTCCTTCCCACAGCTTCCACAGTGGAATTCTGTCTGATGTGCTAATTTCAAACCTTTACCTTCATTTAGGTCTGGAATTGATGCTTTCCCTCCTCACAGTCCTCATGTTCAGGTAGGTTACCCAGACCCCCCTCACTAGGCCTGGTTTCTGCTGCTGTCATCTGCTCTTATCACAAGTTCCTGTTGTGGTGGCCTATCTCATGGGAACTTCCTTCTTTGACAGTGTTTTGAGACAATTATCTGCATTCTTTAAGTCCTGACACCACCCCATGTCTCAAACACTGTCTTCCAGGAACTTTTGTTCAGTTTTTAGGGCGTGATGGTGATAGTGGTAAGTAGCAGAAAAGACAGAAAGCTAGAAGCAGTAAACCAAGTAATCACACAGCATACAATGGATATTCTAATTACTAAAAATTGTGGTCCTCAACCCAATTCTCATGAGCCCCCACCCTGTGAGTCCCAAGGAGTAAAATATGGGTATCAGCCAGGTATTGGGGGGAGCTCTTCAAAGCCTCTTCTGGCTTAGAGTGATTGGCAAAGTTCTGATATTTGATTATCCATTTTTTCATTTTGGCTCAGGCTTTTCCAACTGATGATACTGCATTGTGAATGGTAATACAGCATTCAGTCTCAATAAGGTTTAACACTCCACATACCTCTTATTCTTTGAATAAAAATATATCTAATGCCAATGCATTTTTCAAAGCCATTTCTTGCTGGAGCTGCAAGTTAAGCTCTCCAAATGCACACCTTGTTCAGGTACTGAGGGCATGTCCCTGCCACAGAATATATTCCAAGGCCCATGGGTGTTGCATGGTAACCAGAGAAAGTGTAAAGAACACTTCAAGCCCAAAAGCTGTCCTTTGCCCCACTGCACAATAATCTGTGGCATGTATATTATTGATCCATTCTTGGCTTTGTCTGGGAGAACTGAGTTTCCACTGTCTTACTCCTGTCAATGAATAATGAAAAATATGATTTGGGCAAAGAGATGGGAGTACTATCCCACACCTTCAGATCAGTGTGCTGTGTTAGGAACATCTCCAAGCTAATCCAAGTGATGATTTGTAGCTGCTTGTCTTGCAAGTCCAAGTGTCCAGATAAGGTCCATTTGGGGCTTGAAATCAGCCACAGAATTAGAGTGGGTTTTGGGTTTGATCCCATATAGGAGTTATCCCCAACAAATACACATCTTGTATTAAGATACATATTTTCTTAATCAGCCAAGACTCAAAGGAATTCAATGTGCTGTAGTAAAACTGATCACCTTTGCACACTGGAGTGTGAGTGTTGAAGATTTGTGCACATATAGCACAGGGTTCTCTCTCAGCCACATCCAGATATAGTTGGAGCATTTTATAGGGGACGTTCTTGTCCCACTGGGTAATTCTATACATCATGACAAATTAACCTTCAGAACATATATGGTGCTTTGTGGCCCTAATGGATGGTAGGTGTGAGGTACTTTGCAATACTGTTCCAGTTGAATTTGGGCTCATTATGGAATTTTTAGCATGCAAAACACAAAAAGGTCTCATACAAAAGATTTTCATACATAACATATACACAAAACAGAAACCATGGCTTTGCTTTTGGTGGGGTTATAAGTGAAATCAATTCCTTTTCAAATTTAGTTGTTGCTTTTCCCATTTTTTTTCTCCAGTGGGCAAATAGCTCTTACCCACAGGTAACAAAACCAGCCAGAATCAAGATAAAGTGAACAAACAATGTTCCATTTCCCATTAATAAGTCCAAACACTTTCTTAAGCAAATGATAGGGACTCTTGTTACTGTAAGTCCTATTGAGAGCTTCAGTTTTTGCACCACCATGATCAAATGTCCCAGTTTCCCAATCATGCACCAATCTGAAACAGGTTTGATTTAATCCTTAGATTCCTGCTTTATGTATGAATGGGACTAGACATGAGCACTCAGGGGTATCCACTGGTCTAATTCCCTCTTTTTAACCATACAGCACCAACATTCAGCACCTCCCAAACATTTCCAAGTCCTAAATATCTGTCACTACTTAGTTCAAGGGCACCATAAGTCTGAACCTGAGCCCAGGTAAATAGGGTGCTCTCCTCCCTCTCCTTGTTTTGTTAAACAAAAACCTGCAGATTTTTCAAGCAATTAAGACTTTCTAAATTATTATATAGTGCCCTGCTAACCAAATGTGCTTCTGGGTATCACACATTCACTCCCTAAATCCAGATTAAATTAAACAACCCTGCAGAGAGAAGAATTAGCAATCATATTTACATCTTGCTTTACTACATAGTCCTGACCATACATTCAAAGATTTAAATAAATCACTCATCAGAGACTTGCCCTGCCCTTTTCTGTTTACCAGTGGCAGGAAGATGTGGCTTGACATATTAAGTATTTTATTACAGTCCCAAAGGAGACAAACTAAAAGACAATAAAATTCAGCAAGTATGCAGGGCATGAACCACTGCAGACTGCAGCACACACGTGCCAGTGCAGTCAGTCCTCTCTGGACACACAAGTGACAAAACCACTTGAGGCATCTGATTCTTTTTCTTAATTTAGGAGACATCTCTCCAAACATAGCAATAAGCACAGAGTAGCCTCAACTGCCTGCAGCAACGAATGATGAAGAGAAAGGCTTGAGGATGGGTTATATTTATCTACCCTCTATCTCAGGTTAGGCAACAAAATTAGATAACAGTATGAAATGAGTAGGAGTAAAGTTACTTAAAAAGGACAGGCAACAAGCAGGCAGCCAGACCCAGAAAACTCAGCAGCAGATGGTTCCTACATCTTTATAAAACTTTTCCACTTCTTTGTGAAAAAACTCCAGAAGCCCACAACGTCAGTAAAGCTGAAGTTCAAATCCAACAAACTTTAGATGAGTTTAGGGAGGCAGCATCTCACCCATCTCTACCTCCATTTCCTCTGCAGTAACACTGGGTATGTGATTTCGGCAGAACAGGACAGTTTTTATATATTGTATTGATACTGGGAGTTCACCTTTTCTGTCACACTTCCTACATTCTCATTCCAAACGATTTCATCCACTCATCTACTTTTTCAGTATAAAAGACTGATGCTTCTCTCTAAATATTTCTCTAAGGACACAAACTCCTTGTGTTCTTCACCTTACCCACTGCAGTTCCTGCTGACCTGCCACATGGGAACTCACATGAGAGGGTCACAAATCAAGTGGAGTGATCCCAAATTAAGTTTTGGTTTTTTAGAAGTCACCTATGTCCAATGTAGCAACAATAGGGAATTACTGGGTTCACTACTCAGAGGTTGTAAGGAGCTTCTTCCCAGAACCTGTAGAGCAGTGATTGCCAAGGGAAAGGTCAGGTTTCCAATGTCAAGACTGCAAAAACCCTACAAACATATCCTCAATCTACACCTCAGATACACATGTATTCTGCTCAGATCCACCATCTCCAACATCTTTGATTTCTATCAAGACTACACAAAGCTGATCAACATCACAGATAACAGAGTTGGCAGTGCAGTGTTTCGGCTGAGCCACTTCCACAGCTTACTATGAAGAGAGCTCCTAATAGTGCAGCCTTTTCAAGAAGAAAAACAAACAAAACTGAAAGTTACTCTTCCTTTAAACCCTTATTCCTACTGTTTATGTCTGAATGACTGGTGGAGACCTGCCAAAATTCAGCCCCACAGTGCCAGTGAACTCCCAAAGCAAACGAGGGATGGATTGAATTACTGTGTCTTGGCTGGGCTTTTATTTTTGTTTTTACATCTTAAGATCATACAGCAAATAAAACAAAATCATTTGCAGTTGGGAGGGGATATTAAGTGAGCTCCATAATGTGCCTAAAGCTGTGAGGGAAAGAAAATGACAGCTCTGGTAGAGCCATTTGAGTTAGTGCCAAACAGGAAAGAGTGATGGCAAATCTAAGCCAAGGAAGGGGAGTACTACTACAGTCATTTCTGGATTTCTTCTTTCAGAGATTAGACCATGTCTTTGGACTCTGTCTCACTGCACTCTTGGAAAACAAGTCTATTAAGTGACAGCACAAGTAAAGGAAGATGAAGTTATTTAAAGGAGCACAGCATCTAGTTTTGGGCTCAGTGTATTTAAACAGACTCCTCAGCAGCCCTTTGCTTCTCTGTGTTCCAGAAGCTCCATTTCCCCAGTGTGCATAAGAAAAGTCTCCAGAAGAAAATCTAGTTTCTGTTTTTAATACAATACCTATTTCCTCTTGAGGAGATGATTTTCCAATTGTTCTACCAAAATACTGTTTTCTTCCTGACTCCCAGTGTTATACAAAGTTTAAGACACGCACCAGGCCCAGCTACTCCAGAAACCTTTGCCATACAAACAGCAATTCCCCATCTTCCCTGGGAGGAAGACCTCAAAGACCTAATCCAGCCACAGGACTGCAACTGGAACCAGCTGTTGGAGGGAACATTAGTGGGTTATAAAACAAAACCAAAAAAACCCTATGGAGCCCACAACTGCCAAAAATTACTCTCTGAAAATCTTTCCAGGAGGTTTGGGTTAACAGACAAAATTAGAACAGTACCATTTGGTGCAGTAGGTGGTGACCAGACACCGAAGTATTTTGGAAGATATTCCCGCAGCTTCAGAAGAATGCGGTCACAACAGTCCGGGTCATAAACCTGAAATAAATCACAGAGGGTTGGAGACATCATCAGTATAAAACATCCATTTTACATTCCCCATTGTCCCATAATCATGCTTTCTTAGTCTTTGTTTTCCTGAGTTTAACATTTCTACTTTACATTTAAAAAACATACAAGATAAAGATAATGATTATCACAGTCCAACACAAACAAGTGGCATCCTTTCTTTCAAATTTTAAAGTGCAAAATACATACCAACTCCAAGAATAATTTATGGCTTAACTTGAATAAAAATCTGAACTAATCTGTTAACTCTGAAGCTGATTTAGTGAAAAGGTTCTCACATCCTGTATGCAAAACTGTACAGGATTAGTGTTATCATATATCCAAAGCTTTTTAAGTTATATCAGGTAAAGTACATAAGCTCAGACTGGAGAGTATTTTCTCTCCCACTCCAAAACAACTCATGCTGCAGCTACATCCCACAAACTACATACAACTCAAATACATTGCTTTTCAGTTGCTTTAATGCTTTTGACATTTTTTTCAACTTCCGTAATAAAAACAATAACAGTTTGGAAACAGCAGCTGCCTGACATTCCTGGAGGAACAATTCAGAGCTAAAACAAAGCCTTGGATACTATCTGCTATGGAATCACATGGCTGCTGCCAGTTTGCAGCATTGCTGAGGGTTTCAAAACCACTCCCTTGCCCAGATCTCCCCCATCCCATCCAAAGATGAAGTTCCAGACATTAGTGATTGCCCAAAGCATGATTTCCCATACTTTGTGGACTACGAGACCTGTATTGACTACAGGATGGATTATATTGATTTTTACTGCATTTAGGGGCCATCCCATTCCAGTCCCCATCCAGTTCTCCCAGCTGTGATGCCACCAGGGAGGTGTCCTGCCCCCAGCCCTGTGGGTGCTGCCTGTGACAGTGACCAGGCCACGCCAGGGATTCTGCTGTCACTTCAGTGCAGCCAGAGCCCTCTGCAAAGTCAGAGGCAAAGCAAAAAATAGTGTTACCAGATCTGGAGAGTTGGCTCAGCTGCTGTTTCAGAGCAGGATGGGAAGCCTTGGCTCTCCTTGCCAGTGTCAGGTAACCCCAGACAGTCTCACACAACACTAACATCAGTTAATGTGGGTTTGTGCTAAATTTAGGTTTCATTGCAGAAACCTCAAAGAGGGTGAACTCAAAGCACCAGTGTGTTCCTAACGCAGGGACTGCTCCACAGCTGACACAGGGCTCTCCTGGGCTTGCACCAGCCACAATTCTGACACCTTCTCACAACCAAGAACACAACACACCCAAATCCATGCCTAATGCACACCAGGGTATTGAATTTGACCCATTCCTTCAACTAGCTTTAAAGATCCTAAGGAAAGGGGCTGAAACTCAAAGCCCAAACCACAAGAATATGCTCCTGGCTTATTGCAAAACACTGGCACACACCCTCTGCCACTGCTGCTGCTATCTTAAGAACACAGGAGCTGCTGGGTGTGTGTCTTACAAGTCACAGTGTCACATCACAGGGCACTGATCTCTCTTCACATGTCATGATTTGAGAAGCTGGCAGGACCCCTGGGGAGGACACGTAATTGTACCTCTAGGCCTGGTTCTCCTGCATGTTAACACAAGCTGCTGTGCTGGGACACTGTGCTCCAAGACAGAAAGCCCTGCTTGCTGCTCAGAGCAGTGGCTGCTGTGTATTTATGCAACATCTCTTTCCTGAGCCTCAGGCACTGCCAGCAGCAGACAGTGCTTCCTCCTGAAGACTCTGTAGCTTGATCTTACTAGTTTAAGGAAGAAAAAAAAAATTAAGAGTGGGAGAGAACAGAGGGGAAGGTTACCATCAGGCAGATGCTGAGGCAGACCTGACTACTTCTGCCTTCAAATTTGGTTTTCCCCACTGCACAGACAGCTGATTTTGGGTCAGGACTCCAAGCACTGATGGGTGGCATTGCTTCATGCTGTAAGCATTTTCATTCAAATAGTACAAACCCCATTTTTGTTTACTGTGGTAGTTTATGATCATAGCAAGTTCACAGCCAAGGCAGGGAACTGCACTGCCCCAGCAGAAATGCTCTTTTCCCTGGTGAATTTGAGCAGATCTGAGAGGCAGCAAACATCATCAGCCTTCACATGTGAGCACATACATATATTTAGGTCAGGACTAGCAGGAGAGAGATGGAAATAAGAAGTGCAGCAGACCAGAAGAAACACTGAATGCAACTGAAAAAACAAGCAAACACAATAACTCAGTCACTTAATCTACTGGCAAAAGATTCTGAGAAAGTGAAATGTCAGGAGACCACTTCTGTTTTTTAAAGAGAGACAGTACCCTTCACTTACTTTTTATCACCAACTTTAGGCAATTAGACTTGGCAAGTAGTTAGGAGTATACTCCTCCATATTCCAAACAGCAGGATACACCAAAGATACCCAGATAATTTATAATGGGGTTTAACAGACCAAAGTCGAGGCCAAATGGGGAAAAGAGATCCAGGAACAATATCCTCCAAGGAGTCTATTCCTTAACACAGTGAAACATAACATTTTAAACGAAGACAGAGCTCCCAGTAATGCATTTTTCAGTCCCATTACTTTGGCATAACAGAACTAAGTGCATTACTTCCGCCTCTCAAGAAGTTCTCTTGCCCCCAGAGCCAGCAATAAACTCCCTTCATAAGTTTGATGTAACACACACAAAAGCACTTATTATATAGAGACCTCTATATTATGGAGACCTTAATTTATACTTCAATCTTAGCCTGTAATGTATCTGCATGTCAAACAAGAAGAAGCACTCAGTTAATGAAGATCAGAGGAAATCATCTGGAGAGGGCAAAGTGACAGAACCAGACATTTCAGGAACTGTGCTCATTCCCATGCAGGACATTAGAGCAGCACCCATGTCATGGGCACTTCTTCTCAGCTCATACAACCTGGTATGAAGCTACAGTACACAACTCAGATGTCAATCAGAATGTCAAACAGAGATGTACACATGACAAAACCATATCTAAAACTACATGGGCAACAAACCATTCACCTCTTACCTGGAAGGTATTGCTACCAATCCTGCTCAAAGACCCATGAAAAATGCAGGTTATCACTTACCTCACAACCACCTTTATAAATAAACCATTAAATTCTTATTTACACCAGCAATATTCCAATTTCATTTGAAGCAGTAACGTTTAGGGGTTTCTAAGTAACCACAGGTCCACTTCTCCAGCACACCCTGACAAATACAAGCAATTTCTGCAGGACCAGAATGTAACATACTCACCCAGCCAACCAAGAACTGCAGAACAACTCTGCCAGCTCATCCTGGGGAGGTATCCCTTCTATCTATCACAGGCTACATTCTTCTGGTAGAAGAATGGAGACATAAAACAAAAACTGCTGGACTTCAAGGCAAGTAAACAGGATGCTGACATTTGGAGGGCTCACAACATGACCAGTGCAAATTACACCCATTAACTCACAGGAAGAATATGCCCCAGATATGTCCTGTGGCAGCTCAGACAGTCTAAGAGACACCATGAAGTCATAATTTCCAGTCACTCAGGACTTTCTGATTCTCAGGCAAATTTACCATCCCTAAGTTTTTAATCCAAAGTACACTCTGTCTCACTAAGTGTGTTCCAAACAGATTCATCTGGTTTTTAATGCAAACAGGGGTTGCCTGGGACAATGGAAATGTTCTTGTCCTTGTTTAAAGCAACATGACATTCGGGGTTGTTTTGTTTTTTCAAGACTAGTTAATAACATAAATGACAGACGGAGGGTAAAACAAATGTTTAAATGTCAACAGGAAACTAATTCTGGCAGTACAGACCTCTCTTAAATTATCCTGAGGAAAAAATACCACTTTGACAGAAAAGTGTTCTATAAAGAATCTTAGAAAGTACATTCAAGACTTAGTTTAAAAGATAATTCATATTTATTTTAAAGCTATTTGAGTAGCAAACTTTAATGCCAGAGTAGGTATCTCAGCCTGAAGCATCACCTCTCTTTGCTGGCAGCCACCATAAACCATCCCCAACAGCAGCAGCACTACAGCCTGTGGTCCCAGGACACACAACCAGCTGCCAACATCAGGCAGACAGCTCAGTGCCCAGTGTGGGTTTGGGGAGTTTTCCTGAGCTAAATCATGAGCTCAAATTAGCAAAGGCAAGATTTACAGATGATAGTGCAACATTAATTCCCTCTCCCTCTGGGGATACGTTATATCACAGACTTTAATTACCTGGGCACTCACTGCATTTCCCTCTGGTCTCCCACATCACCCAGTTACACCAGGAAAGTGCAAGGGCCAAAAAATTGAGGTTGAAACAGCTGCTGTGATTTCAGCAATTCGTATCTGCTTGGCTTTACAACCCAAACAGCCCTGGCTTCTCTTCAAAGTGGTACCATCATGATCTGACCTGAAAGTGTCTGCAGCATTTGTTTCTATAAACATAACTGGCACTGAGCCAGCTCTGCTTATATTCAAAATATAATTTTGAGTAATTTCAGAAGTTAAGTATTTGTCAATGATGTGCCATTAAATGCTATTAAACCAAATTGCTTATTTTACTATCCAATATACAGCAGACTAATGAGATTGCAATCATTCTCACTTGAAGACACCTACAGAAAGAAACAAACTCTAAAATGAACCAAGATCTATTTCCACAGTGTGATCATATAAATGGATCTTCAAATAAAGATGGCACACACTTGTGACAATCATACCCTTCTTCTAGCAGTCAGGAACAAAACCACATCATAGCAGGGGGTTGGCCATCTTACCTCCCCAAAAATTAAGGCTGTGAAAATAAACTTCAAAAATCTCCCAAAGAGACGCTTATTTGATCGTGTTTATGAACCAGTTATTCTCTAACAAAGCCAAAAAACCAGCAGGTCTCATTTCATCCACTTTCATACTTTACATAGTCAAATTTAGGCTGACCCCTAGCAAGTCTTCAAGCCCCAGGCACATAATCATCTTTAAAAGAGGCAAAGCAAGCCCTGACCCATTTCTGAGGATGTGGCAGAGCCCAAAACTTCAGCAGCCAGAAGAACCACCCAAAAGGCTGCAGTGAGGCACAGCCAACAGCAGCAACGCTGAACAAGTGAAGAACCACAGGCACCATCCACAGCAGGTGGCCCCAAAATGTTCAGAGGTAAGTCGGGTAGAGACAGGTCCTCCAGTCCTTCTTTCTTTCCAATGGACATTCACTGGAGAGCCAAGGCAGTAAAGGATTTTGGAAGACACAAGGAGGCATCAGGCCCTACCCCATCCTAAGCAGGAAAGTGGTTTTTCCTCCTTCACAAAACAGCAAGTTCCCATCTCATCTTTCATCCCACAATTCCTGGGTAACTAAACATAAACAACAAAGCAAATTTACACTCATTGCTTTCCCCACAGTTGCTGCAAGTAGCCCAGCTGAGCACAGAGCAGGGCAGTGGGCACAAGGGCCTCCTTGGTCAAAACTGCAAAAATTAAAGATCATGTTTCATCACCAACCTCTTGCCACAGAACTGAGCTTTCTCTTGCCCTCCAGTCTCTCCTGTATTCACAACTCACTGGCACAGTCAAGCTTCTACTGCACAGGAGCCAGAATCTCCAATGAACTTGAGAGCCCTCTGAAGTCAAAGATAATTCTTCTTTCAGGGTGTTCAACAAAGCCTGATCCCTCAGGCAGCACTATCTGATTCATTCCTGGTTGTTTTGTTTGGTTTTTTTTAAATACACACAAAAAAGAGTTCTTAAAGAAGATACCCAGGAAAGTGTGACTGCACTTATGTTACCAGCACTAACACCTGTTAAACAGCCTCTTTAGTAGCTTATTCTTAGGTGAATAGTCCAAAAGTACAGGGCAAACTGCAGATCAAGGTCTCTACTCCATAATCTAACCAGAATTCAGTTATCTCAGTGTGCATGAACAACAAACATAAATAGAGTTCACACAAGGCACTACCCAAGAGAGGCCTAAATAAAAGGAATTTGGCCTAAAAAAATGGTTAAGACATCCTATCATTGGTCATCTGATAAAGAATTTTCAATTTAAGCCCATTACATACTTCTCCCATTCTTATTTATTTATTCCTTCTCTGACAAAGCTTACCCAACAAAGCAGTGGAGACATTGACCTGAAGTTACCCACAGCAAAACTCAAGCTACCAGCAGCCAGGGAGATCCAGCAAATTCCAAGGCAGAAAGTCAAGTTCCTGGCCAATTTGTACTCCCTTGCTGAAGGACAGTTCAACCAGTTTTCTCATCTGTCTCCACAACCACTGTGCAAAAGACACCTTGGTGCTGCAACGCACAATGTGGTGCACAAGTTGAATAAAGTCAGCAGCCAGAATGTTTTCATACAAACTTTCTGCAGCTAAAACTATTCAAGCTTAAATTATCACTGACATGACTGGAAATGTAATGGTAGAAGAGCAAGACAAAAGGGGGAAGACAACAACATGGCTATTCCACTTTCTGAGAACATTCAGCCTTGCTGTTTGTGGAAAGTGATCTGATCCCAGCTGAAGATTCCCAGACAGGAGTGAGAGAGAACAGTGGTTGGGAGGAATCCCTGAAGCAGTTATGCTGTTTCAGTGTCTCACCACTTTCACAGCAAAGAATTTCTTTGTAATGTCTAACCTACACTTCCCCTCCTTCAGTTTGTACCCATTACTCCTTGTGCTGTCACTACAGCTCTTGATGAGGAGTCCCTCTCCAGCTTCCCTGGAGGTCCCTTCAGATACTGGAAGGTTGCTCCGAGGTTTCCACCCAACCTCCTCTCCTCCAGGCTGGACAGCCCAAACTTTCTCAGCCTGTCTTTGCAGGGGAGATGCTCCAGTCCCCTCAGCAACTTGGGGGTCTCCTCTGGACTTGCTCCAACAGTTCCACATCCTTCTTCTGCTGGGGACACCAGAACTGTATGCAGGGCTCCAGGCAGGGTCTCAGAAGAGCAGAGCAAAGGTTAAGAATCCCCTCCTTTAACCTGCTGCCCAGACTCCTTTGGATGCAGCCCAGGA